>QEPC01008745.1:1877889-1919370 GCA_003113815.1 Sphenodon punctatus
CCCGACTGCAGCAGCCAGTCGTCTGCCTCCATCAGCGGGCAAGAGTCCTGCTCCAACACTAACAGCTGCCTCTAGGAGCAGTATTGCTGCTAGGGGGGAGCAGCCAGAGGAGGAGCAGCCGCAGCAGTGTCAGTGCACCATGGAGGAGCTGGGGTGCGGGCAGCTGCCAAGTCCCTTGGCAGCTGCATGTTGGGAAAAATGATCACCCTGGATTGGCAACCATTCTCAGAGGTCAGGGACATGGGGTTCAGGTGCCGGATTTGGTTCCTAGCCCCCCAGTTTAAGCTGCCGTTGCGCATCACTCTGAGTCGGCAGGTGGTGCCATCCTTGTACTGGGCTTTAAAAGAGCAGGTGAGGGAACAACTGGCAGGGGCTGGGGGTGCCACCGTCCACTTCACCACAGACCTGTGGTCAAGCAGGAATGCTCAGCACGCCTACCTCAACATGCTCAGCACACCAAGGGTCTCTTGTCCTGCCCACCAACCAGTGTCCCTAGAGAGCGGGTATTCTCCATGGTGGGGGACATTTGCTCACCGCACCACCTGAGACTGAGGGCCAAGTAGGTGGAGCAGTTGCTTTTTATCAAGGTGAACCTTCCGCTGCTTGGATTCCCTGAGCTGCCCCGGCACACGGATTGATGGTGCAGTGGCACATGCCATCCCATGCCAGGGGCAGTCTTGGGATGGGGCTCCTTCTCAATCTGGGCTGCTGCTTCTGTGCTAAGGTGCTGTCCCTTCCTGCCTCTCTCTGACTAGACAGCCTCAACCAGCCTATCTGACTGACCTCATGATGTGGGGTGGCATTGGGAAGCTATAAGCCTGCCAGCCGGCCTCTACCTAGACGATCTCAGTTCGCCTACGTGACTGGCTCTCTCTCATGCTACACAGTCTTTGCCAGCCTGAGCGCCCTGCCAAGGTCCCAGCCTGCCTTCACTACTGCCTCCCATGCCATGCTGCCTGTCTGTCCACCCTGGTTGCCAAGCTCGAACCCTGCCTCAGTCTGCCTGCCTTCTGCTCATGCCACGCTGTCCACTTGCCCACCCAGGTTGAAAGCTCGAACCCTGCCTCAGTCTGCCTGCCTTCTGCTCATGCCACGCTGCCTGTCTGCCCGCCCAGGTTGCCAAGCTCAAAGCCTGCCTGCCTTTTGCATGCCAAGGTGCCTTTCTGCCTGCCCTTGCAGCCCTGGGTGATGTGCCCCACTGGCCTGGTAATCCCGCTGCTGCTGTCCGCTGGTCCATGAGTGCTCTGCCCTGGCAAATCAAAATGTGCCCATGCAATCCTGCTGCTGATGTCTGCTGCTGTATGGGAGCTCTTCCCTCGCAAATCCTACCATCCTGGCTCCATGGGTGCTGAGCACAGGCAAATCCTGCTGCTTCCGTCTCTGCTGTGCCACGGGTACTGTGCCCTGGCAATCCAATGTCTGCTGCTGCCAATGCTGCCTCTACTGTCTGTGTCATGGGTTCTGTGCCCCGGCAATCCAATGTCTGCTGTTGCTGTCAATGCTGCCTCTGCTGTCTGTGCCACAGGTTCTGTCCCCCGGCAATCCAATGTCTGCTGCTGCACCACAAGTTCTGAGACCAGACAATCCAATGTCTGCTGATGCCAATGTCGCCTCTGCTGTGCCACGGCTTCTGCTACCAGGCAATCCAATGTCTGCCGCTGCTGCCAATGCCGCCTCTGCTGTGCCATGGGTTCTGAGACCGGGAAATCCAATGTCTGCTACTGGGTGTCCACGTGATTCACCACTGGGCAAGGCTTGACCACTTTGCAGTAGAGCTTCTTGAGTTTGGTTGAGTACAACCCAAGCCTGCAACACCAGGCCGAGTGGGGGTGCCAGTCTCCAAGCCTTGGCCGGGCCTCTGCTCCACCCATGCCAACCAGTCTGCAACACCTGGTCAAGCAGGGGTGCCAGCCACTGAGTCCTGGCCGGGCCTGTGCGGCTGCTCCACCAATGCCAGTCAGCCTGAAACGCCCAGCCAAGCAAGGGTGCCAGTCGCAGTTACTGTGCCCTGGCAATTGCATGTCTGCTGCTGCTGGTGGTACTGCACATCAGCCATTTGCTCCTCAATCTTATAGACGGCCATAGCTCGGATGAGTGCACCGCTGTGCAGGGGTCGGGTGAACAATGGGGTGGAATGGGAGATCCCGGCTCACACGGTCTTCGTGCTGAGGCCGTGACTGATGGTGGTGGCCTTGACTGAGTCTGAGACCATCAGCTCTTTGTGGTGGACGTGATTGCTCGCAGACCCACATGGAGGGTCCTTATTTGCTTACAGCATGGCCCAGAGAGAGCCGGCTCTGCTCCTGTTGGACACAGACAGCGATTCGGATTTAGAGGTGGTATCTATCCAGAATCTTAAAATATTAGCTCGCTGTCTCCTCACTTCAGAGGCAGCCAGCCACTCCAGCCCCAGGACCCACCATCAGGGTTCTGGGGCCTACATTACAGGCACGTCATCTAGAACCTGCCACTCCTGTCCCAGGACCCACCATCAGGATTCTGGGGCCGACATTCTGCTCATGGGTAGCTGTCATTCCATGCCATTCCATAACAGCCAGCCACATGTCCCACCATCAGTGTTCTGGGGCCTACATTCCAGGCAGGGAAGAGACCCGGCCAGGGCTTGGTGGCTGGCACGGCACCCATATTTGGCCAGGCATTGCAGGCTTGCATCCTACACCCTCAAAGAATTCCAATAGATTAGAGAAGCACAACTTCCCTTTGCTAAATCTATGTTGACTCCTCCCCTATGTTTATCAATATGCCCCGTAATTCTGTTTTTAATAGTTTTGTCTGGCCCAGAAATCAGACTCACTGGTCTGTGGATTCCAAGATCACCTCTGGAGCCCTTTTAAAATGTTGGCATTACATTCCCTAGCCTCCAGTCCTCAGGCAGAATGGCAGATTTTAGCAATAGGCTGCAAAATTACCAGTGCTGTTCTGCAATTTCATATTTGAGGTCCTTCAGAATTCTGGGGTGAATACAATCTGGGCCCGGTGATTTGTTACTATTTGGTCTGTCAGTTTGCTCTACAACTTCTTCCAGAGTTACGTTGATCTGTGACAGCTCGTCTGATAAAATCAAATGAGAGTATTGCCATGGTCTTTCATGGGAGCAGGACGAAGCCCTAACCCTCTAGATCATTGCTCAGGACTACTTCTCAGTAAGATACAGTTTCTTCTTCTAAACATGGAAATGCATATTAATTCAGTAAAAATACATACGCGACCCACACCATACTCAAACATGTAGTTTTGCTCATCTATAGACTTTTACACTTGCTACTGTAACTCTACTGGGCTAGATTTTTAGCTGGTGTAAATTGGGGTAGCACCATTGACTCAAATGAGCTAGTCTGTCTTACACCAGAAGAGGATCAGTCTTGATGTTTATGCCTGTGCTCCATTTTACACCCACAGCAGTCAAAAGAGCCATGCATATGGTTTTTCTCCAATAGGTTGACTAGCTATACACACTAGAGGAAACCTGTGTGATCAAGGTTAGAAAAGTAGCAATAATTAGGGATGTGCGAACGCGGTTCCAAAGTTCGGATGACCGAACTGAACTTCCGAACTGATTGAACTGAACTCGAACCGGACAACCTGACCGAACAGTTCGTTCGTGTTCAGCCACGTTTGGTTGAGTTTAGGCGGGAAAAACGTGACTGAAGGCCAAGGGAGGGGGAGGCAGCTGTGGAAAAGACTTCCTGGTACTTGGGGGGTGGAGAGGCTTGGAGTAGCAGCCAGCCTACCCAATCACCTTTCCTTTTCGACTGAACACTGGCTTCACAGTCTGCGATTGGCCAGGAGCTAGGCTGCACAGAGCCAATCAGGCCTTGTCGCAAGGCGGGAGCAGCAAGTAACAAAACTCTTTGCCCTGCCCCCCTTCCAACACCTTCTGAGCCAGCCACTGATCTGTCAGTAGCGTTTTCAGAAGGCTCCCTGACTCCCAGCAGTTTGCTTCCCTCATCCATTCACAATTCCCATTTCACCCATCCAACAGATTTACCTCCCTATTATCATTTAGTTAGATTATATTAGATACTTAGCTGTTATTTTTGTTTTTTATGCCTCCCTGTGTTCTATCTCCCTACCCTCCATTGAATCCATTCCTTTCCCTCCATATTCCATCCCTCATTCCCTTCCCCTGGTTTTTGATTTATTTGAGTAGGATTAGATTGATTTAGGTTTTATTTCAGTTTCTGTACCCCTCCCTGTGTTTTGAGCTGTCTGTCCTCCCCCCCCCCCACCATCCCTATGTAATATTTAGTGTGTGTGTGTGTATTATATATATATGAATATGAGAGAGAGAGATTATAGTTGTTAGGTAGGATTATAGTTAGCTATTACAGTTAAGTTAGCTTAGTTTATAGAGATATAGTGAAGGTGATCTAGTTTTAGAGTGTTTTTTATATTCCATTATTTAGTTCCATAGGTTTTTATAATAGTTATTCGATAGTTAAATAGCAGTTACATTTAGTGTAGTATAGATACATATATTTGATTTTTTTAAAATAAAAAAATTAAAATGTAATATAATTAATTGTGTGTGGTTTGTGTAAATGGATAAGGGAGTGATGAGAGGGTGAGGCCGCTCTGCTGCCCATAAGGCAGCCAATGAGGCATGTGGCAGGGGCCGTGCCATCAGAGTGCCAGCAGTGGGCAGAAGCAGCAGCCCAAGCACATCCCCAGGCCCCCAGATGTGAAGGCCTGGTGATGTTGGGTCTCGCTCTCCCAGCACTAAGGGCCAGGGGGTTGGGCGTCACCTTCTTGCAGTAGAAAAGGCTGTGACATCTGCGGCAGAAGGTGATTCAGGGGATGAAGAATCCCAGCAGGGGCCAGCATTGTCCCCCGACTCCCCCATTGTTGAGGGCCCAGTTAGAGGCAGGGCCCGATCTCTGGGCAGCAGCATCAACAGCAGCTATAGGGGGCATGTGGAGAGTGCTGTTCAGAGTGGGAGCAGCATGGGGAGTCCTACAGCCTCTGTCACTCTCTTTGTGGATGGGGACAGCGATGCAGAGATTTCTGTGGAGGAGGTCTCTGTATCTGGTGCTGCTGAGATGATGGCTGTCCCTCAACGAGATGTGTCACCAGTGCCACCATGTCCTGCCCCTCCCAGGAGTGTGTCACCCGGTGCAGGCCAGAAGGCAGGAGGGGCTAAAAAAATCATGGGTCTGGGGAGCCTTTTAAGGTGCAGGCAGATGATCCATGTGAGGTGTAGTGTACTTTGTGCAATAAGGTGGTGAAGCGTGGGCAGGTGCTCACCAACCTGGGGACAACCGCCATGTTGAGGCACCTGAAATCGTGCCACAGTGCTGCACTGCTAAGCGGGGAGGCAGGGTCAGTGGATCGTTGTGGGTTCCCGATCCAAGCGGCTAGTCATCTGCCTCCTTCATTGGGCAACCGTCCTGCTCCAGCGGCTGCATCTAGCAGCAGGAGCAGTATCGCTGCTAGGGGGGGAGCAGCAGGAGCATCAGCCTCTCCAGCAGCGTCAGCCCACAATGGAGGAGCTGGGGTGGGGGCAGCTTCCAAGGCCATCAGCAGCTCGAGGGAGGCATGGCTTTCAAGAGAAAGTCACGCGCCTGTTGGGCGAGACGATCGCTGTTGATGGCCAGCCCTTCTCCATTGTTGGGGACACAGGCTTTAAGCGGCTGATGAGGTTCCTGGCCCCCCAATTTAAGATGCCATGCCACACCACCCTCAGCCATACGGTGGTGCCAGGCCTGTACAGGGCATTGAAGGAGAGGGTGAAGGAGCAGCTGGCATTGGCAGGGACTGGGGGTGCCACTGTCCATTTCACCACTCACCTGTGGTCCTCCAGGAACACCTGACACACTTACCTGGTGGTGATGGTGCACTGGTGGGAGGACCCAGAGTTGGCACTGGACAGTAGCAGGAGGGGTCCTGAAGCAGGGTATAGGTGGGCCCTGCTTCAGGCAGAAGTCATGGACTGCCCCCACACTGCCAGGAACATAGAGGCAGCCCTGAATGCTGTGGTGGAGGAGTGGGTCATGCCCGGTGCACCATTCGCCCCGGGGTGTGTGGTGACTGACAATGCATCAAATATAGTTAGGGCTGTATGCAATGCAAAATTTATCAGCATCCCTTGCACCGCACACACCCTCCACCTGGTGGTCATGGACGCTCTGGGCTTGGGGGAGAAGGGGATTTGGGCAGGCACCCTTAGCTCCCTGATAGAGTGGGGGAGGAAGCCAGTGGGGTTCTTTAACCGCAGTGTTAAGGGCAGCAAAGTCCTCTGGGCCAAGCAGGCTGAGCAAGGCTCCATAGGGCATCTGCTGGTGCAGGACGTGTCCATGAGGTGGAATTCCACCTTCCTGATGCTTGAGCGACTTGTGGAGCAGAAAACTGCCTTGCATCAGGTGGAATTGGACACCGACAGCGGGTCACCTCCAGGCTTCAATGGGCCAGAATGGGAGATCCTGGCACAGACGGTCCTAGTTCTAAGACCGTTCCATGAGGTGACAGAGACCATCAGCTCATCCACAACGATGATAAACCAGGTGACCCCTCTGGTCCAGAGTCTCCACGGGAGTCTAGAGGAGATCATGGTGCAGAGGCAGGATTGTGGCTGTAGGGGCAGGAAGCTGGGGGCTGAGGCGGATGGGCTGGCGCAGAAGCTTAAGGCAGGCCTGACAGCGAGGTTTGACAAGCTTCTTCAGTGGGGGGGGGGGAATATGTTGTGGGAACAATGCTGGACCCCAGGGTCAAGGGCAGCGTGGCACGCAAGTCATCCCTATGGTCTCTGGAAGGATGAACTTGTGGGGAGGGTCCAGAAGGCAGAGAGGGCTCTTGAGAGTGCATGGCAGAAGGAGCAGGACGCCCCAGGGGTTGATGGGAGTGGGAGCAGCTGCCCCTCTCAGCCAGTGGGGTCTATCCCTGCCCCCACCATGAGCAGTAGCAGCAGCACCCCTACTGCCAGAAGCTCCTCCTCTGCATGGCCCACAAAAGGGCAGGGACTTACAGCGTGACTGAGGGCAGTGGGGGCAGTGGTGCCCAGGGACAGCTATAAGAGGGAGTAAGATGGCGCCTCAGCAGCAGTTGATACCTACCTGGACAAGGAGCCATGCATTGATCCTAGCAGCGATCCCTTGGCCTACTGGGCCGGCAAGACCAACGTGTGGCCGGCCCTGTCCAAAGTGGCTAGGGGATTATTGTCATGCCCACCAACCAGTGTCCCCAGCGAGCGTGTGTTCTCTGTTGCAGGGGACATTTGCTCCCCACACTGCCTGAGACTGAGGGCCAAGTTGGTGGAGCAGTTATTCCTAAGGGTGAACCTCCCGCTGCTGGGATTCACTGAGCTGCCCCAGGATGAGGAGTGATGGTGCAGTGGCACACGCCATCCCATGCCAGGGGCAGTATTGGGAAGGGGCTCCTCATCAATAAGGGCTGCTGCTGCTGCGCTGAGGTGCTGTCCCTCCCTCCCACTGCTTCAGTGGCACCCTCCCTGCCCCCCATCCCTCCCTCTCTCTGCCTTTCTCTCTCTTTCATACTACACGGCCTTGGCTGACCTATCTGACTGACTGCATGCTGCAGTGTGGCATTGGGAAACTGTAAGCTTGGCTCTGGCTAGTGGCTAGACGATCTCAGTCCGCCTATTATTATTATTATAAACATTTATATAGTGCAAGTCATGAGCTTGGTGCTGTATAGAAACATACAATAGACGCGGTCCCTGCCTGTGGCTTAAAATCTAAAAGACAAGGAGGGGGAGACAGGGGAGAAGACAAACAAACATTCAAGCTGATGTGAAGTCTCAGGTGCGCGTGCATGGCTTGGTTACAAATCAGGAAGGTTGCAGCAGTCTGCAGAGGAGGGCAGACAGTAAGTATACGGGGAACGACTAGCAGGCATTGGGAAAGGCGGTGAGGAAAAGGTGGGTCTTGAGGAGGGATTTGAAGGAGTGGAGGGAGGGGCAAAGGCAGATGTGGGTAGGGAGGGAGTTCCAGGCATGGGGGGCAGTGAGGGAGAAGAGTCAAAGGCGGTTAGGTGAGCAGGAGAAATGAAGGAGAGTGAGGGAGGGGGCAGCGGAAGAGCAGAGGGTGCATGCAGGAGTGCGTAGGGAGATTATTTCAGAGAGGTAAGGGGGAGCTTGGTTGTGCAGTGTTTTGAACCTGAAAACCAGGAGTTTAAACAGGATATGTTCAGGAATGGGGAGCCAGTGGAGAGAGAAGAGGAGAGGCTGCACATGGTCGAAGCGACGGGCAGAGTGAATGACCTTGGCAGCGGAGTTTTGGATTGCGATAAGGGGGGAGAGGTGAGAGCGAGGGAGGCCAGCAAGGAGGAGGTTGCAGTAATCGAGGCGAGAGATAACCATGGCATGAACAAGGGTTTTGGCCGAGGAGGTAGAGAGAAAGGGGCGGATCCGAGCAATGTTATGGAGGGCGAATCGGCAGGATTTGGCAACAGAGTCAATGTAAGGTTTAAAAGAGAGGTGCGTGTCAAAGATGAAGCCCAAGCTACGGGCTTGGAGAACAGGATGGATGGTGACTCCATCGATGCAGATGGGCAGGTTAGAGGGAGAGGAAGAGGAGGGAGGAAAAATGAGGAGTTCGGTCTTGGCCATGTTGAGCTTGAGTTGACGTCGGGACATCCAGGCGGAGATATCAGAGAGGCAGTTGACGAGGCGTGAGTGGACAGAAGAGGAGAGAGAGGGGGTAGAAAGATAGAGTTGGGTGTCATCAGCGTAGAGATGATATTGGAATCCGTGGGAGGCAATAATTTTGCCAAGGGACAGGGTGTAAATAGAGAAGAGGAGAGGGCCAAGGACAGAGCCTTGGGGGACCCCAACCGAAAGGGGGAGGGAGGAGGAGTTTGACTCGGGGAGCGAGACTTTAAAGGAGCGGTCAGAGAGGTAGGAGGAGAACCAGTCAAGGACAGAGCCACGGAAGCCCAAAGAGTAAAGCGAGTCCAAGAGGAGCGAGTGGTCGACAGTGTCAAAGGCAGCAGAGAGGTCAAGGAGGACAAGAACGGAGTAGTGGCGCTTCGATTTAGCGACAAGTAGATCATTGGTGATCTTGGCCAGGGCAGTTTCAGTAGAGTGGAGGGGGCGGAAGCCGGACTGGAGAGGGTCCAGGGAGGAGTTGGCAGAGAGGAGGTTCAGGCAGCGGGAGTAGACGACACGTTCCAGGAGCTTCGAAGCAAAGGGAAGGAGGGAGACCGGCCGGTAACTAGAGGGATCGAAAGGGTCCAGGGTAGGCTTTTTGAGGATGGGGGAGACAGTGGCATGTTTGAAGGCAGAGGGGAAGGAGCCTGTGGAAAGGGAGAGATTGACAACATGCAGAAGGGGGGGAGCGACAGTGGGAGCAATAGAGGTCAGGAGGCGGGAGGGGATCGGGTCAAGGGGGCAGGTGGAGGGGTTGGATGAAGAGAGCAGAGTGGAGATTTCCTCGAGAGAGGCAGGAGGGAAGGATGTGAGGGGGGAGGGGGAGGAGGCGGCACGGGAGCAGGAGGAGGTGGTGGGTGGGAGGCAATGTCCTGACGGATCTTGCCTATCTGACTGGCTTTCTCTAGCACATGCTGCACAGTCTTCGCCAACCTATCTGAGTGCCCTGCCAACTTGGTGCCAAGGTCCCAGCCTTCCTTCCCTACTGCATCTCATACCATGCTGCCTGCCTGCCCGACCAGTTTGCAAAGCTTGAACCCTGCCTCAGCCTGCCTGCCTTCTGCTCATGCCACACTGCCTGCCCGTCCACCTGCCTGCCTGCCCAGGTGGCTGCTTCTAATGCTGCCTCTGCTCTCTGTGCCCTGGCAATGCAATCTCTGCTGCTGCTTCCAATGCTGTCTCTGCTCTCTGTGCCATCGGTTCTGTGCCTGAGCAATCCAATCTCTGCTGCTGCTCCCAATGCTGCCTCTGCTCTCTGTGCCCTGGCAATCCAATCTCTTCTGCTGCTTCCAACACTGCCTCTGCTCTCTGTGCCATGGGTTCTGTGCCTGAGCAATCCAATGTCTGCTGATGCTTCCAAAGCTGCCTCTGCTCTCTGTGCCATGGGTTCTGTGCCTGAGCAATCCAATCTCTGCTGCTGCTCCCAACGCTGCCTCTGCTCTCTGTGCCCTGGCATTCCAATCTCTGCTGCTGCTCCCAACGCTGTCTCTGCTCTCTGTGCCTGAGCAATCCAATCTCTGCTGCTGCTCACAATGCTGCCTCTGCTATCTGTGCCATGGGTTCTGTGTCTGAGCAATCCAATGTCTGCTTCTGATTCCAATGCCATGAGCTCTGACAGAATGGGGCTTAGCTATCTCTTAGGACCCACTGACATGTTCAAATGAGGTTCGAATAAGGAGCAATGCATCTTGCTGTGGAAGAGAGTTTCTCCTGGAGATCCTCGCACAGAGAGCCATCTGTGAACTGCATCAAGAAGCAGTCACTCCAGCCCTTGGACCCACCGTCAAGGTCCTGGGGCCAAGTTACTGGCAGGGAGGGCTGTGGCCAAGATCCAGAAGCTGCTACTCTAGCCCCAGGACCCACCTTCATGGGTCTGGGGCCATCATTCCTCGCACAATCCGAGGAGATTTCCACATTTTCTCCTGGAGATCCAATGTCTGGTACTGTGATGAACTTTACAATCACGTACTGCAGGGAAGAAAAACTCAGCCAGCTCTTCCTCCAGGTATGTGATGTATCTTGAAGATGGAATGGTGCTTGCCTATCCCTGAGGAGCAGTCAGTTGTGAATCGGGCTGGAAGAGGTGGTAGTGAGTCAGAGTGGGTGGGTCAGTTACTGTCTTTACTGTGCCTGTAGTCTGGGGGTGGTAGGGTCTGCTGTTCCCAAGTTACAGGCTACATGGGGTGGCAGGTGCTGCTGGTAGGGATAAACAAGCTGTATGAGATTCTGCCACCTGCCAGCCTGAACTTCAGCACAGAACGATAAAAGATAGGAAAGTTCAAACAAAGCTCGTAACAAATATAACTTTTATTAACAAAACAACAAACAAACAAGAACAACAACATTATAAAAAATAACATTTTTAAATAGAAAGGAAACTTATGCACTAACTTAGTCTTTTGGCCTGCCCCCCGGAACTTGGGGGAAAAGGCATGAGTGGTGCAGGGGACCTAGGGGCAGGGGCTGCACCTGCTGGCATTTCATAGCCGTGTTCGACAGCATATTCAATGGCCCCTGCTACAGCCGCCCGCCAGTTGCAGACTGACTGGCGGAAGAGCTCCAGGTCGGCCCTCTCGGTGGAGACATACTTGGAGACATACTCCGAGTACGCCTCCACCTTCTTCTCCCTCAGCTCGGCCGCCTGGAACCGTTCCACCAGTCGGTCTTCCATTACCTGCAGGCGGTCCACAAAGTCCCAGCTGGTCCCCTGCACCTCGCCATGAAAGGCCCTTGCCGCTGCAGACTCCTGCTTCTGGGGGAGCTCCACATCTGAGCTGGAGGAGGTGGGGGTACTTCGCACATGGTGCCGCTTCTGTCTTGCCTTCCCTCCCCCTTCTGCTGCTCCATGGCCACACAAGACTCCTGGGCCTGAGTCACCTTCTGCCCATGGGCCTTCTCTATATGGTTGATTAGCCCAGATGTGGTGCCCTCTCTCTGCCTCCGGATTCTTTTCCAGCAGTTCTAAAGAGCATAAAAACAAAGATAGGAACATAAGAAGTGCCATACTGTGTCAGACCAATGGTCTGTGCAAGCCCTGCCTGCATTCTGTCTCCACAAGTGGGTGGGCACCAATCTCTCTCTGCAGGGGAGTTCCGTTCATAACAGGTCATAGAGGGTAATGCATGCATGCATACCTTGTTGTTCCAGCCCCCATGCCTTACCTTGCAGACAGCGAACCCATCCTCCTTATCATAAAAATTCCAGACATTGGACCTAGTCTGTCCAATGTCTGGGTTTGGCACTGCCAACCTCCGCCTGTGTTTCCTCCGTGGTCTGGCACCAGTGCTGGGGCCAGCATCCGAATCCTCTCTGAAACAGGAACACATAAACACCTAAGTGTCATGCATTTAAGATGATGTCTCTAGAAAGCCCCTGGCTGGCACGTTCAAATCCTGCCCTTATTTGGAAGTGCGTAGGACACAGGATGGCAACTGGAGAGTGGAGACCCTTGCTAGTCTGGCACGTGTTTAGGTGGGGGTGCTGCTCGTGGCAGAGCCCCCCACACTACAGTACCCTCCCTCTCTCTCTGTGGCATACAGAGAGTGCTAGGGGATGCTAGCTCTCCCTGGGGTGCTAGGGGATGCTACGGATTGCAACTAGAAAGCCCCTGGCTGGCACGCTCAAATCCTGCCTTTATTTGGGGGTGCGTAGGGAAGTTTTTAAAAAAAGTTTACAAACCTGCCAGCACCTCGAGGCCACCGCTTACTCCTCCTCCAAGGAGCTGGGCACCACCATCGGAGGTGTAGTAGGGGCTGTGCCAGCGATCTCTACCTCCTCCTCCTCAACCACAAAGCTCGCCACCAACCGGGGAAGCAACACTGCAGCCTTCTTCATTTTTTAATATATTTTTTTAAAAAAGCACAAAAACCTAAGCACAGTCACCCACAACAAACATCAACACTCACCGACCACAACAGCAGCAGCAACACAACTGAACACAGCCAACACACACAAACTGAATAGCCACCCAGCCAAACACAGCACTCAAATTTCCTGTTTCCGGCACGATCACGCTCTCACAATACTTTTCCGAACGCCGAACCGAACATGAACAAACCCGAACCCGACGACCGAACCAAAAGACCAAACCCAAACTGCAACCTGTTCACACATCCCTAGCAATAATCATTACTTTGCTGATTTCTGGAACAGGTCCAGCAAGTAACAAAGTACTAACTTAAGCTTAAGAATTCAAACACTCATATCTCTATGGAGTCAGACAGAGGCACAATTTTTTGAAACAATTTGTTGTATTGGGAGGAGGAGATATAAAATGATTTGCCACACAGGCAGATCTTCATGAAACTTGTGGTGGCCCATATTCAAATTCAAAAATAACTTATTTGGATAATGTTTTTAAGGAACTTCAAAATGAGTTGCTGTGTTTAAATTAATATTCATTAGAAGCAATATAGATATGTATACAGGCATACAAAAGTGCATATGTTATTATAATTATTATTTATATAGTGCAAGCAATTGCCTCTTGATAAAGAGATGAATTAGAGACAGGTCACTGCCCCAAGGGGTTTGCAATCTAGGATGGGTAGTACTTTGCATGGGAGGAGAACAGAGGGAAAGAGACAGACACATTCATGGAATTGGCAAATTGCAGGCACTTGTGCTTAGTACATGGGCTCTGGCAACACGTGGCTTCCTCCAGGATGCGTACATTTTTAAAAAAGAAAAAGTTGGGCATGCTCATACCCTTTCTGAGCATGATCGGAACTTTTCAAGATGGCGATGGCAGTGTCAGCACATGACAGGCCCAATCTTGGACAGGTCTGTGCATGCGCAGAAGGGGCCATTTTAAAAACAGAATGTTTACCTGGCCTGGAGGAAGCCATACATCGCTGGAGCCCCTCCAGAGGGCAAGGACCCTAGCCCTCAGCCTCTGTCAGGAGCGGAGAGAGAACAGCAGGGAGTGGACCACTCCTTATGGTCGGTTGGGCACTTCTCCAAAGTGACGAAGTGGCCACTGCCAAAAAAACCAGGATGTTGGGCTCAACGGAACATTGGTCTGACTCAGTATGGCACTTCTTACATTCTCAACTGCTAGGGAGATTGGCACCCACTGTACTTTACACATGGAGTCATAGAAGAATTTTATAGCAACTTCTGAGGAATTTTGCTTTGTTTCGATGTAGCACTGGACAAGGAAATTTTCAAAACCACTCAGTACAGACCTAACTCTGCTCCCACTGAAGCCCAGAGCAAAAAGTGTGGCTTCAACAGCTAGGTGATTTTAGTACCTATCTCTAGTTATTTATTGTTCAATTCAAGGAACATTACTCGTGCTATATAAATAATCAATAATAGGCAAAAAGCTTTAGTCTCCACTGCCTCTAGTTCTCTGTTCTCCTCTAAATCAAGTCCCACAAGAGAGATTTCTTTAGAGGCTCTGGGAGGCAGGAAAAGCACAGATGACACAAGAGAGTTAGAAAGGGATTTGCCCCTAAATCCCTACATCCTGCCACTTGTAGGCACTGGTAGACCTACTTGGGCATGAGTGGGTATGTCTTGTGTAAAGAGGGCCTCTCTCTATGGAAAGGCTCACCCCAAACCACAGGATCCTCAACTGTGGGCTATAAGCCCAAGTGGGGTCACAATCCTAATTGTTCGATCTCATCTACTTTGTTGCTTGTCTCTTTTGCTCTCTACTATCACACGATTGGGAGAGTGTGGGGTATAAACTAAAGATGAGATGAGGAGAGAGAGATTTAAGTCTCAAAATGATGTCCTACAGACAAAAGATTTGGAAACGACTATCCTGAACCATAGATAGTTAGGCAAACAAAATTTGATTGAGAATGGTTTTTTTTAAAAAAACAACCAAAAAACCGACATTCATAGCAATCTATTACTGGAGAAGGGAAGAGAGCAAAGTCTGAGTAACATTTTCTGCAAATGTTGCTCTCTGGCCTTATGCACTCCCATCACTCACTACCCCCTTCTGACAAAGCAGTGTGGTTTTGTACTTCCTTCCTTAGCCAGCGACAGACACGGCCAGCCTAGTGCACAAACGGTTTGTTTAAAAAAAAAAAAAAATTTATTGCTAAGGGTGTAGAGTTCTTTTTTTTCTCCAAGACTAGATTTAATGATTTTTTTAAAAAAAACACACCATAAAACAAAAAAATGCTAAAAAAAAATATTAGGTTTTCAATACCCTTCTCTAAAAATTGTTAAACAAGGTCAGATTGGATGGTCATTCAATAGAGTTGGAGGGTTGTTTTGTGTTTTTTGTCCAAGAAAAATGAAGTGTAGCAAGAAAACAGCTGGAGCAGCAAGTAATAGAATTACTGTACCAGGATGACAAAAGTAGTCACCTTTAATTACTTCACAAAAAAGTATCAACTTTGTCAATTAAAGCTGCCACTGTAGTCAATGCAAGTGAATGTTTGCAAATGAGGAGTATGTACAAGTGAGGCGAGGAGATGAGAGGAAGGAAGCAGGAGAGGGGTTCAGAAGCCTCTCTTCAGAGCTTTCCTAGTTGTCTGCCACCTCCCCAGTCCTCCAGGTCCAGACAGGTCTATTCAGTGGCTGGCGTCAGATTCTGGCTGGGCCCGGGTAGGATCAAAGCATGATGGTGCGGGGTACCATCGTGTGTGAAAATACCCTGTGACAGGAAAGAAGATGCATTGGCAGCAAGGACCCCTGGCTAGAGCCAGGAAGCTCACCCCCTCAGCCAGCCCCATCGAGACTGCAGAGGCTGGCTGCTTTAGATACCTACCTCCCCACCAAGAAAACTGTGGTTGCATCACTGCTGTAAACCCTGCAGGCACAGAATTCCCAGAGGCTGTCCCGTTTTATGTTGCTGCTTACACTGAAACAACACTTTAAAAAAAAAAAGAAAAAAAAAAGACCATTCATTCTAAGATGTTTTTCCAACCACCTTTTGTCTATGAGCATGTCACACTTTGGGTGCTATTCACTGCCATTGAAGTTAATGGCTAAACTTTCATTTACTTTAATGGTGAAGGATTGTCCTGCGAGTTTTTTAGCTGCTTTCCCTGCAAACATGTAATATACCCACATCACATCACAGCAGACCCCTGATACTGTCATTTAAGGTACTTTGTTACACAGCAATAGGGCTGAAGCGGCAACTCCTTTTTCCTCGCCGATACTTCATCTTGCCATTTCAGAATTGCCTGCAACTTTCCATACCTTTTCCACCAGCATTTTGCTAATTCAGAGTCCTTTGCTTTGCAACATCAGAATTATCAGAAAGTGTCGGAATAGTTTCTGAAAGTGTCAGAAGAAACATTGGGTATTTTCAGACGTTACGAGATCACAGTCAACCACGCTCAATTCCGCGTGGTGGCTGCGATCTCCTAACGTCTGTTGGGGGAAACTGATGTTTCCCCCCAGATGTTACCACGGCGTGGAATTACATTCACCACGCGAGCGGCCGAAGCGGAGGGACCGGCAGCTGCCATGTGTTGAATGTAACTCCACACCGGGGTGAACCCCGGCGTCTCGCCTGGTCAGGCGCCACGGCCCGGGATCACCGGCGGGATCCCGGGCCATGGCGAATCCAGCCCGACGCGGCAGCCTCATTGGCCCTGCCGCCCGCCCGTCTCCCCGGAGGGTGGGCGGCGAGGTGCGTGGAGGGGGCGGGGCCGTGCAGCCGCACGTTGCGCCGCATGGCCCCGCCCCCTCCCAGATTCCCCGCTGGGATCCCCCCGGCACGTCTGATACGGCGTGATGGGGTGATCCCGGTGAGGAATGAATTGGGTGATTTCGGTACGGGGCCAATGGGCCCCGTAACATCTGAAATCACCCATTGTTCCGCTACTTTCGCACCATGACCGCGTGTTGGAAAGTGCTGGTGGAAACTGCGGAATATCGCAGACAAAAGTAGCAGATTGCATGTCTATCACAGCATGCCGCTCATTGCAGAAGAGCTCTTTACATCAGAAACAGCTACTGCGGCAGCTTGTCATTTCAGCCCCGCACAGCGAGGGCCGTGTTTTCTTATCAGTTGCAAGCAGAAGGAAGTTCCTTGTGAGGATTAGGAGCACATAACCATCTGTTGAAATCTGCTATGTGGGAATCATGGTATGACTAAGTGGTGTCCAGTAACTTGGCCAGTTTTTGTGTTAGGTGGACAATTCATGCTGGTCTAAACTTAATACATTTTAAAATAAGTTCTTGGTAATTAAATTGTATCTTTTTTTTTTAATTCCAAGCATGTCAAGCAAAAATCGAAGAACTTCAAACCACTTACTGCATTATCCATTCCTTTGTAAACATGCGGCTAGACTACTGCAATGTGCTCTACATAGGACTGCCCTAGATTGTTCAGAAGCTGCAACTGGTGCAGAATGCAGAGGCCCACTCTCTGTTGAGGGCAGGTCATCCGTAGAAAAATTATACCAATGCTCCATAGTCTTCACCCAAAGCTTGGTATAAGGAGACTTCCCATTTTGCTCTATGCGGAGGACACAGTATTGTTGTCTGTGTCTCAGGTTGGTCTCCGATGGAGCATGGGTAGGTTTGCTTTGTATTGCAAGAAGGAAAACCTCAGCATTAATTATGCTAAGATTAAGGTGCTGGTTGCAGGTGGCTCCCGATATCAGTATAGATGGCTAGTGGATAGCATCATTATAGAACAGGTGCGGTTGTACAAATACTTAGGGGTAGTTTTCTCTTCTTCTTGTCGATGGACTCCCCATTTTGAGGCCACCAGATTGCAAGCCCAGAAAACATCCAATACTATTGCGAGGGTTTTTTTCTCCCACGGGGGAAGTTAGCAGGCCCTGCTTTACGCCTCTTTAAAACTAAGGTAATTCCGCAACTTCTGTATGTGGTGGCTATCTGAGGTCTCCCCTTTGTAGATAAGCTCGAAAGCAATCAGAATTATTTTCTCCACACTATCGTGGGTTTACCGCTTTGTGTCTCCCAGGTACTACTGAGAGCTGAAGCAACCGTGACATCTATTAGAGCCTTGGCTCTAATTGCTATTTTGAAATTTTGGCTTAAAACTGTAGTTTTTCCTTCACCGCCATCATCGCTCCTGTCCTTTATTCCGAATTCCTGTATAGGTGATGCTTGGGGTGTTCCTGCAGAATTAGAACTGACCAGACTGGGGTTTTCTAGAGAGGCCCTTCTTCCACTTGGTTATAAGACAGCTGTACTATTGATCAAAAGACGAGTGTTAGACCAGGAGCAGCAGCGGGAGCATGCTGCCCTGATCTTACAAAGGATAGCCCCAGATCATGTCCATATTTCCTCCATAACCGGTCCTCCCCAATATATTAAGCAGTGGTCGGAATGGCCCTATAGAAAAGCTCTGGCATTGATGCGCTGTGGCGTATTCCACTCTGCATTGCTCGAAGGCAGATACCAAAGGATTCCAAGAGTTGAAGGGATTTGTCCCCATTGCGATTTGTCCATTGTTGAAACGGTCAAACATATGCTCTTAAAATGTGCAAAGTTTAATATTAAGGGTTAAATAAATTGGACCCTTTCTTAAGTTAGCCCCCAACAGTCAGAGTGATGATTTTTTGGTATTTCAGCTCCTTGATGGTTTGAACTCCCCTCGTTCGAGAGCAGTTGCTGCCTTTTGTGCGTGCATGATTTACTATAAGAAAAGAATAGACTTTTCTTTTGCTTAAACTACTAACCTTTGGTTCTGAACGCTTTAATTGCTTACCTTTATTATTGTATATTTAGATAAGGCCATGGTATTTCAGACCTTTTGGCTGTACATTTGTCATATGGAGCTTTTGTTTATAATGTGTTTTTTAACTTTTGTTATGTTAGCAATTTCATTTCATTTATTTATGGTCTGTATTAACACTTGTAATGGCCGATGGCTAAACAATAAACCTGTACTACTACCATAGTCTTCACTGGCTGCCAATAGCTTTCCAGGCACGATTCTAGGTGCTGGTTCCGATCTAAAAAAACCCTAAACGTCTTGAACCCCAGAGTGAAAGACTGCCTCTTCCCTTATGTTCTGTCATGACCTCCGAGGTCGGCTGGGAGCACCCTCCGGCTAATACCATCTGTAAGTGAAATTTTCATAACAAGGGCACACAGAGAGGTGTTCTTAGTGGCTGCCCCACAATTATGAACTCCCTCCCCTTGGAGATCCACCTGAGCCTGCTAATCTTCCAGAATAGACGCAAGACATGTTGCGTGGCCAGGCATTTAGCAGTCAAGGATAGGGTTCAGTGGAAGGGTTAGGAAAAAGATTGTAGGTGTTCTCACCCATGATAGGCCCAACATGGCCATTGTCTTCTCCAGGCCATGGCAGGATTTGTCATTTTGAGTTGGAACTGGCTGGGCCACCAAAGCAGCTGGATGGAGGCCCGGGCCAGGAAACTGGGGGCGGGAGGGGGATGCGCAGACGTGCGGATTCACGGCCCGGCCAGACCCACCTCACCCCATGCTGCTTGGAGCAGCTGCCCCCCTCCCTGATGGGCAGCCATGGCTTCCCAGAAGCACCACAGACTTGGACCAGGATAAGCATAAATGGGCCATCAAACCTGACAGCTTGCTTTACCCTAGTCTGGTGTCTGCTGCATGGGCTGTGGCATCGCTTAGTCCAGACTGTTCCTTGGGGATGGGCTCAAGGGACAGCTCAGGCTAAGCTATGGCCCAGGCCAAGTTCTGGTGGCCCCTTTTATACACAACATTGGGCATGGATTAATCCGTGCTAAAGCAGATTAATCCATGTTCAACAGCACATCTGAAAACACCCTGAGAGGCGCGCCTTAGTGACTTCTCCCTCTATCACCCCCTGGTGACCAAAGTCCAGAAGAGCAGCCACACCTGGGTTGGTAGTTTAGGCTCACACCTGGTCTCTCTCCCTATGACTCATCTACCTGGCCAGCCAGGCCTCTCTGATGTTCTTTAGTTTTCAACTCTGTCTCCCTAGGGTTTCGATCTCCTGAACTAAGTCCCCCCCCACCCGCTCTGTTCCTTGGGCCTCCCCCACAAGCTTCTTTTTCAATTCCCCCTTCCAGGGGTTGGGTGACTGTCTGCCTCTGGGTTCAAGCATGCCACTTTGTTTCCTCAGGGAGCAACCTACTCACCATGGCCCACCAACTCACTGTCAGCCACACCCCTCAGCTAATTCCTGCTGCTGGCTACATAAGGAGCCTGCACTCCCTACACACAGAGCAACCCAAGGGTCCTCACTCCAAGATCCTCCCTTGTTGGGTGCCAAACCACTTCCCTAGACTGATCTGCCACAACCCTACCTGCTAATTCGTCCCACCTGCCTGATTAGCCCTCTCAAAGGATGTGGAGAAACCTAGAAGACCTCACCTACAATACCTTGCCACACCTTAGTATTGGGGGGGGGGAGGGGGGCAGGAAATTAAGTAGATTCCTGATATGTACATATTGTTAAAAATGATGCAAATATTTTCAGCATTTATGGGAGTTTCCAGGTAGGACTTCCCCAGATTATTTGCTTGCAAGCGTCTGGTGACAGTTAACAATAAGACAATGACTCATCACAGTTGCCAGAGTGCTTTTTTAAAAACAAAAAAACCCAAACAAGGCACACATTCACCCAAGTTCCCGGAAGAAGAAAAGTAGCACACCTTTGAAGTTGATGGACTTGTACCTGCTGTGGATTTGGCCCTTGCCTGGGCTATAAATAGGGTTGCCACCTTATGTATATTTTTCCAGGCCACTTATGAAAAGTACATGTTGCAGGGCCTACATTAGTTCAATAGGTGCCAATTGTCTGCAGTTGGCTGGGAGCACCCTTCTCGAGGTCCCCCGGGTGTCTCAGGTGGCGACTATGGGTAGGGCATTCTCAGCAGCCGCCCTGAGGCTAGGGAACTCCCTCCTGGTAGAGGTTTGTCTGTCCCCAGACCTTTTGTCCTTCCATTGACAACGTAAGACCTGGCTGTTCTGCCAGGCTTTTGGTGGGGGACACGAGTAGTCGGTGGGGGGTTGCCGGGGGGATGGAGGTTGTCTTAGCTCTGCTGTTTGTATCTGTATTTATGACAATTTTATATTTGTATATATTTTATAGTTATGCTTTTAAATTATGCGTTAGCTGCCCCGAGCTGCCTGAGGCAGGATGGGCATGGGTTACAAATGTCTAAAATAAATAAATGAATAATAAAATAGAAGTGCCTTGTATTTCTGGCCCAGGTCTAGAGCTGAAGCCGCACTAGCTGCAGTTCAGGAGTAGCACAGCCATTGTTTTTTTGGCAGGTGCACACCCACCTGTCCCATGCTGCACCTGGTGTTGATGCCATCTGAAGTTTATAAGCCTGACCAAAGACCAAGTCACCCACTCTAGCACTAGGAGTAGGAAGGACCTAGCTTAAGTGCAGTTGGCCCAAAAGACAGTGGTGTTCTGTACAGCTGGCCTGTGCTCTCCTGATCCCCAAAGCCACTACCAAGGGTCACCACATTAATTCTTCTTTAACGTGGCCTGGAATAGAGCAGTTCTACAACATTATCTGCCTTTCCACTCTGCGTGGAGTCCTTGAGCCAGGTAAATCCCAAGTAATGCATCAACACATGGGGTGATAATTAATGAAACAACAGCCACCCACAAGCGTGTGTCTATTGTTCCATTTAAGAAGTGGACAAGGATGACCAGGAACTTGTGTTCCAAGTCAGTGTGCATCTCACGATGGTCCACGCTCCCTTTCAGGCATTCTCCTCCAAATCGAGGATAAACACCGTGCAGGCCAAGGCAGGAACAAACGTTAGCCCGGAGGGGCAACACATATTTCTTCCGTCTAATTGGGGATTGCTGCAGAGGTGCATTACTATGCTCCCCCCCGGCAATCCCTCATGCTCGGGCTCTGGTCTCTTTAGCCGGGAGGCACTTCTGGTTTGAAATTTAGACCAGTATTGAGTAGTCTTTTTTAAAAAACAACAACAAAAAAACAAATTAAGAAGCTAATTGCTGGGGCCCAAGCCTGCCCCAGAAGCCACGCCCTCTGCCCCAGATTTTGTTGTAGCAAGGACAGCTAGCACCCCAGCCACTGGACCACCTTACCCCTTTACAGACACACACACAGTAGTTCTTCAATTTAATCTATAAAATGACCAGCACAGGGGGCAGGGCAGGAAAGTTGTTAATGAAAGTCAAATAAACCATCCCATTTTTAAAGTTTATTTAGGCTTTCCTTTCCAAACTTGAAATGCCCAATATCAGTCTTTCCCTTGTGTGTCACATTTAGAAATGCACACTCCTATTGAAGACATTTCCTAGAACTTATCTCTCCCCCCCCCCCATTTAATTGCCATGGCTGAGGCCTCGCAAGTCCCCCCCCCCCGCGCACACACACACACACACACAAATTAAGCCCTGGTGCCAGCTGATTCTTGCCGGGGAAAGCAGAACTGTACTGCGCTTCCCGGCAAGGATCCCCTCACATCAATTTCAAGTGGAGAAACACTTCCCAGCTTGAAATGGACATCGAGGACAATCCTTGTCAGGGAGCGTAGTGCTGCTGTCCCCAGCAAGGTTCCCTCCATTGCCCCGCTGATCTATTTCAAGCCAGGTCCATGCTTGATAGACCAGCATGGAGATACAGCCAAAGATGGTCCCCTTTCCACTAAGCTCCTTCCAGGAGGACCCCAGCAGGAAGGGGAACAGACAGAACCCCAAGTGCAGGCTTTGAGCATGGGTGATGCTCACCCACATCCATTTAGTAGGTAGGTGCTCTCATCAACCAGATGTGGGTAAGTGGCACATGACACACACAGGGCTATTGTTTCTTTTGTTATCAATGGTGCCCCATTTTTATTCACACCTTTCCTGAATGGGTGGGGCTGGTGGTGACAGCTGGGAGCAGCACCAAGGTAAGGGATCTGCAAGAGCAGTTCAGGAAGCAGCTACACTGTGTGTGTTCAGGCATCTTTCTGGATCTTTGCATATCTGTTGTGGGGAGACAGGTAACTCACTTGTAGAAGAGAAACCCCGGTCCCAAACCAGGTTCACAGAGGAACTTCCCCCATTCCTTATTATTCGCATGTAGGTACAATGGCCATACCTCCTCTTTAATAGAGGATGCGTATGAAAAATACATGGTGCAGGGCTGCACTTAAACCAATGCAGCCATGCACCATGTATTTTTCATAAGTGTCTATTAAAGAGGAGGTGTGGCCACCCTACAGGGGATGATTCAGACTAATCCTTTTTGGCCTGAAAAAAATTGGACTTTTCAAACTGAGAAATAATGCCATTTGTTCTGGAGTAACTATAACACAAAAAATCACTGCTCCGAAAGAGAGGCAAAATACTAAATATGCCAATAGAAATTTCTATTGACATATTTAGTATATTGCCTCCTTTTGGAGCAGCGATTTTTTGTTATATAGTTGTGTCCATTACTGTTCTTGAATACCTCTCTGTTTGTGTTTGTTTGTTCTGGAGTAAAACACCGAAAGCAGAAGTTAGTATGACTTAGAGGAAGCAGCATCCAGCTCGCAGAAAGATGCAATCATATTCCACAGAACTGCAGGACAGCAGACTTCCATGCACTTACCATCAGCCTCCATTCCAAATCCCATGAGTGTTCTCTATTGCCCCAAAGCTTCCATCCTATGCAACCCCAAGAAGAGAGGAGCGGGGGTCTTAATCCCAACATTTTTCTACCACACAGATGTTATACATTCATTTCTTAGCTGTTCGTGAGATACTGTGCTTATTTGTAAACAACATGGTCTCTCTTTTCTTCTACAACTTCTTCCATTCAATGACTCTGCAGATCATCAGGGCCTGGTGAGAGGGTTGGAGGTTTGAAAAGGAGCTACAATTGTACCTAGCATCTATTCAAATAACTTCTATTCTCTTGAGAAACTGGCTTGGTCAGCCACGAGGCAAGGGCAAGGTGGTAATGGGTGAAAACAGACACGACGCTAACCACCCTTTAACCACCCTTTGTGGTTATTTATGCATGTTGCAGGGCTGTATTAGTTCCCTATGCAGCCCTGAAAACATGCATAAATGACCACCAAGGGTGGTTAAAGGGTGATTAGCGTCATGTCTGTTTTCACCCAATGTGTAGGGGAGGAGCATTGGGAGGTAGGTGACCTCCAGCTACCAGAATGTTACCCGGGCCCTTTCTGCCTATCTATAATATGCAGGCATACCAAAATTTATTTTGGAGAGGAATACACTCCATTCATAGAAGAGGTACATTGGCCACTGAGAAGAGAGTAGTTATCAATTCCAGTTAGCAATGCAACAAGTAGACAAGCCTTGTATTACCCAAGCACTCTTGATCAAAGGGAGAAAAAGAAAGGATGGGGGTGGGAAATGAGCTCTGAACTATGATAGTGTTCAACAAACATTTCAAGAATGTCAGTTTTGTTCAACAAGCTGTATTCTCTCTCTCTCTCATTTTTTATAACAGAATTCTAAGTAAATTAAGCCTAGCAATAAACAGGAACGAAGAAAGAAGAAGTATCTTTCCAAGACGGTAGGTTTAAACTTATCTATTCTTTTACCAAACTTCCACAACAATTTTTTTTTTAAAAACCCATAATTATTTCTTTGGACTCATATGCATGCACATGCAGGCAAGCCTCCCTAGTTTACTACTAAAATAGCCACTCTGAGAAAACATAATAGATGTTGGCACAGTACAACGTGCCCCAATCCTGCATAAACCTACCTGTGCTTAACTTTTCTACTTTAAGTGGGCCAACTTAAATCAATGGATTTACTGGCACAAGTAAAACCTTACCACACATAGGTAGAATTGTTTGCAGAACTGGGGGCATTAGCTGCTTTACACACGTATAGCTCCATCGAGCTTGTAAGACTACGTCTGTGAGTAAATGTACTCATGTACACAATGCAAAATAAGACACACATAGGAGCTGTAGAGTAGGACACAGATCGGAGACAAATATAGGAGCTTCAGTAAAGCATACCTCATGTTCATTATTTGTCAGGACATGGTTTAAGGCTCAAAACCAGGGAAATGCTTAGGGATGGTGACTGGCACAGCTGCATGGAGATATAGGTTAGAATGCCCCTACCACAGGGTCTCTGAACACACCAACCTGAAATCCTTTGGTCTAAAATGTCCATAGAGGATTTTCTTTGCATGGGGTCCCCCAGCAACTAAGGATGCCTTTGCTTGAGACCCAAATAATTTACCATGTAATCCCTCTTAGACTGTAGTAAAAAAAAGTGCCAGTCTTCACCTTCAAAAGATGGGCGTGGAAACTAAAATGCATAACTTTATTAGATACCAAAAATAATTGACTCAACGAAGACCTAAGTTTTTCAAGCCATTATGCAAATCTGTAGTAACTGACAGACTCTGTCAGTTATATATTCAACCTGTGTTACTGGTGTGAACCCAGCTCCTTTCATGTGTGTATTTCCTACACCTGATAAGATGTTTCCTACTATACCCCAAGCCCATATGTTTGCTTTACTCTCCCTATGGATAAAACCACATGATACAGGCCCAGCTGGATCCACCACCCACCCTGGGAAGGGCAAACAAATGCTGCCACACTTTGGGCCAGCAGGGGGAGCAGTCCAAGCAACCTGCCCCCCACCCGTGAGAAAACTGAGTGGGTCGGCTGCCATCACTAGCCCGCCACGCCCTGGGGTGGGCCGAGGAGCCATCCACACCAGCAGGCACCTACCATTACCGTACCCCATTTTGGGTAGCCTTACCCCATTTTGTGTAAGACTGCTATGTGTTGCATCCTCTGTCTTTTTCTGGGTAAGCAGCATGTAGCAGCCAGCTTCCCACCTCGCAGCAGGGGAAATATCGGGGTGGGGGGGGTTCGCCAGGCACACAATGCAGCGCATCGGGTGGTAAAGCTGCCTGGAGTGGGTTAAGGCTGCCCAAGGTATGGTAAGTTCATCTTGTGGCTGCACCTTTTGTCTCCTACACCACCTATATACATAGGTGGCTGGGTTTGCCCTCCCCAAGGCAGGTGGGGGAGAGAAACAGAGCTATAACTATATATTACACACACACACACACACACACACAGTTACAGCTCTGTTCTTAAACGTCTGCTTTCTCTATCTCCTCCCTAACTCCCCCCCCTCAACACACACACACACACACACCAGTTACCTTGTCTTATCCACTCCCAGCCATATCATTCCATGCCTCCACATATATACATAGCCTACATTTGCTCAGTTTATATATATTTCTGACTGGCTATGCTATGCTGCTGGAGGAAAGGCACCGTGTGGTCCAAAAGCTTGCACATTCTCCCGAACAAAAGTTGGTGCAATAGAATATAAATCATTTGAACTACTATGTCTCAGTTTCTTATATTTGGAATCAACACAGCAACCACACACTCTCTAGTCTTTTCCAAGACCTACAAGTCATAACCAATGTGGAAAGGGATTGTAAGAGGGTGAAGACTTGCCCACCATGAGTCTTTCAGGACCAGTGGCCAAGCCACACAAGTCTTTCTGGGGTCTTAGCTCCACATGTTATTTATTTACAAACCCTCCACTATCTCTCTCTATATATAATGTGTCACTCTCAAAGACTCTTCACTTCACACAACCCCCTTTGGGCTTGGTATTTCTCTTGCAGGCTCCCAACCTTAATCCTGCTTCTCCATTAAGCCCTCCATAAGCCTTTAGCCTCTGATTATAGCCCTTGGACTTACCTGTTTTTCCTGCTGCTCGTCACAGCTTCCTCCATCTCTGTGCTAAATTAGGCTTTCCTTAGCCTAACCATTCCATACTTCCTTGTACTCAGGTTCTGTCTGCCTGTTACCTGTCTGAAAAGACAGACTTTCCCAACAATCCTGACCTCTTGCTCTCCCTTCACTGGCCATAGCCATGCCCAACTCAGCTGTGTAGTCAATTACATGCTGTCCTGCCCAATTGGCAGCACCTGTTACTCTGCCAGGGCACACACACACCCACACCCCTCACCACTAACTGCTTTAAAGGGCCTGCAGCCCGTGGGGGGTCTGGCCTGCCACAGGGATTCTCCACCTTCTTGTAGTAGTAAAGGTAGACCCCACTGTTCCTCATGGGTGTAACTAACTACTCGGACTGTAAAAGGGGTAAGAGCTTGTAGGACCCTGGAAATGGTGGCAAGAGGAACTAAAAAGACGTAGAAAATGTTCATGAAGTGAGATCATTTTCAGAGCTCTCCTGTCTCTCAAGCAATTTATCTAATTTGCTTCTCCCTTGTGTTCTGTTCTGGCATATGCTCATGCCTATGAAATTACAGGTACTTTATTTAGGTCTTTTGGCAAAGTTACTGGAGAAAAGGATCAAAACCAATCTGTATACAGTTGTTTGTTTTTACTCAGTTGTACTCCATTTACTCAATTGCTGTATTGTTTATCATTAACACTTGATTAAAATTACTCTTTCCCCCTTAATGTTTTGACAGCAACCCGACGCAGAAGTTCCCTGAAAATACAGGTAAATGTACTTGCTATCAGTTGAAATGCACATCTGGCCAGATACAGAAAAGGACTCATGGTCCTGGACACTTTTCCAAGTGCTGAGCAGGCAAAATCAAGGCAAGATTGCAAGTGCTGTGTATCTGGCAGCTTTCTGTAGGTCCTCTATGGCCAGATTTTTCTAGCAAGCCAGCACTTGGGGCAAATGGGAGGCAAGATTTTGGAAAATTAAGCTAATTGTTGGCAATGATTAAAGTAATATTTGCAGTGTTTTGGTAACAAATGAGATTATAGCCCTTGCCAGGTGGGTGTCTCTAGTACATGTTTGCTGCCTGTTTATTAGGTGTCTGCCAGATGTTAGCCCCCACTGGCCATGGAGTCAATAGTCATGTGACACTCACAGTGGGGTCTCGGGACCTGCTGATCCCACCATGGGGTTGAATCTGGGCTAATCTGTTGGCACGTGCCCGTCTCATCAATTAGGTTGCATGCAGTCTTACCCGCATACAGGTCTGTCATACCATAGAGTTGTGGGCAAAAAGTCTAGAGTACTCTGAGCAGCAACCTCTTCCTTCTCCTCTCCCTGTTCTTGCTCTCACTGACACCTTAAAAGCCTCGGGTGCAACAAATTCAAGCATGTGTTGTCCCAGCTTACTCAGCACACTCCTGCTGCTCGCTCTTCCCAAGCCATTGTCTTGTCCAGGCTCAAGAGTGACTTCCACAGTTAATGGTAAGCTAATGCACACCAGGTTGGTGGGGTTGGGGCATGCACAACAGATGGAGAAGGGGGCTGCATTTACACAGCTGCATTTTTGCTCTGTTCATTGCTATCTAATTATGTTTGTTTCCCCTTTTACTGTGTGCACAGGCAGATGAGAGGGTACAGCACCATGGTGGGCTGGGGGGGAGGTTTCACAGCAGGCGGGTGGGGAAAGAGGCTCTGCAGTGGGACGGCAGGATGGTGGCGGAGGGGGGAGAACACCCACTTGGCTCAGAAGTCCCACCATAGCAAATGTGCAGCAGAATTCCTGCTTACCTTTGGGAAAATAATGTTACTTATTTTAAAGTTAAATTAGAGTTTATATTGTTAAATAAACAATGGTCTCAGTGTTTATTCTGGTAAGGTGGGAGGTTTGAATGAGGAGGCTCCATGGAGAACGGTGGTATAATATAGCGATAATCTACTGTGGGAGTTTGAACGGAAGGGGGGTGGTAGGTGCCCCAAAAATTGGGACTGGGGAGGCCACTGGCTATGTTCTGTTCAGCTGGTCCCCAAATGGGCACGCCAAACTCTGTAGCTGGGGTGGTGGTGCATCTAGGGCAGTTCTCCCACCCCATTCCACCTTTCCCTTTCCTGCCCCATTCTGGGTGGCTGATGGGTTCCGTTCTGGGGACCCAGGGGGGAGAGTGCTGCCTGACCCCCCCACTCCTATCCCTCACATCACCCCCTGGTCAGGGGACAGGCCTGGCCATAATGCTTCAACTATAAAGGGGAAAGGAAGGGGGGCTCAGTTAAGTTGTGGGTCCCCCTGTATCCCTCTAAAGTCAGTAGCTAAGGGGGCCTTCAATAAAGGAACAGGGCTGGGGGCCTCAGGTCCCCCTGTAATTCGGGCACTGCCTGGTCATTCCGCACCCTCCCTCCCCCTACTTAAGCCCCATTCTTACCTAGCTGATCCTTGCCCAGGCTGCTACGATCCCCTCCCCACATGGAAGCTGTGACAGCCAGCGGAGATCCCCTGTGATAGGCTGCTTTTACATGCTCGCGGGATTAGATGAGACAGAAGTCTGGGATCATCCGCTTTGAAGCTGGTCGCGCATGGTTTTCAGACCGCGAATTAAATACCTCACAATCGAGATTTTGAAACATGACGCAAGCGGGTCACATCACGGCGACCCACTCATGTGAAAACACCCTCAATTCCAGCTGCTCCACCCAAGGACATGGGAAGACTGAGGGGTGGTGGAGTGAGGAGGAGCTCCGGCAGGTGTCTAGTGAGGGTTGGCTCTGACCTGCTGCTGACAGAGCTCAGGAAAGGGCAGCGGCAGGGGCAAGGGTCCTGGATTCAGCCTCACCCGCAGTCTTGGAGTGGATTGAGACCAGCAGGCATCGGCTGGAAGGTCCGTCTTAACGTGCTTTCATAAACTGGGTCCAGGACTCTGGCCTTCTGCCTGTCTGGGCAAGGCAAAAGCCTGTGTGGTTCCACCCAACTTGGCTTCTCAGACAGAGATGGAGCTGGGATGCCCTGGGACAGGAGAGAACATGCAAAGACTGATTGCTTTCACTTCATTTTTTACTTTGGCTTTGAACTTTCACTGCATGTGATTTGCTCGATAAACACAGCATTCTGTGCATAGGAAAAAGTTATTCCCAGCCTCAAAGTGCTGGCAGGTATGAATTGCTGTGGGTGGGGATAAGAAAGGCTGGAATGCCTCCCTCCAGCTCTGTGGGTGGATGTGACTAGCAGCGACTGGTCTGCCTCTTGGAGCAATATCCTGAGAGATTACGTGTATCCCGGAAGAAAGAAAAAGCTGTCATGATTTCTTCTTCCCTCGGTTCGGTGTGGCTGCGCATCAGGACAATGAGCAGGATACTAGGACGGGTGGGGTCGGTGCATGCGGCATGGAAGAACACCTGTCCATCTATTACATTTCACGGGCTAAACTTGTGCATATTAGCTGTGTGGCTACACAACAATGGCACTTTTTATATAGGTGCGGTGGCAAACACCTGTGAACACCCAGAAATCTGGGTGTTTGTTGCCTGTGTGAACCACAGCACAGCTGGATGGGGGCATAGGCGTGCATACTCCCATGCACACCCATCACCCACCCATGGAGCCATTTGGAAAAACAGAGGAGGGTCCATGGGGGGTGAGGTTGGTGTGCTCCAGTCAAAAACTCTCACCCACGCAGCACGCACTGACACACACACATACACCCGCGCTGTGGCCCGTGTAAAAAGGGCCAATGACTTGCAGGGGACTGCCTGTTGATTAGGCGCAACACACTAAACCCGTGAGCGGTAGGTGAGTGTTAGCAGCACAGACCAAACACGGAAGCTATCGTCTTGTTTGTTTCCACCCTAAGTGCTTGCAAAGAGAAGACCAAGAGCACAGGGTCTGTGTAAAAAGAGTTAAAAGAAGGTATGACAAGGTAACAGAGAATTGAAATAGGAAAGGAGAGGAGAAAAAGAAGGGGGGTGAGAGTGAGAGGAAACCAGGAAGGTGCAAGTTAACAGGAGAAAGAGAGTGAAACAAGAGCAAAGAGAGTGAGGGAGGCAGAAGAGATGTGAGAGAAAGGGGGACATTTGAAAGGAAAAGGAAACTGAAAAGAAAAGGCAATGGAGAAGATAGATGTGTGTGGCAGAGCACAGGCTGGAGGGGAGGGAATGTTCACCTCCATTGGACCTCTCAAAATCCTCCTCTCTACTGCTGCCACCTGCTCTTCGAGCCAGCTTTGCTCTTCTCTGGGTGTCTGAGCAAGGCTGGAGGAGGGATCTGTGACTCCTGAGTGGCGAATGACGCCAACAGACGGTTCCAGAGTGGCCATTGTCGTACCCACCCAGGCAGCCTCCATGCACTCCCGCCACCATGGACCGGCCCTGCCAATAATTAATACGGGGGACTGTTTCCCCCCCCGCCTCCCTTCCCCAACTTCTGGCAACACCTCCACCCCCAGCCTGACCCAACTGCCTGCCCTCTGCCATGACACACAGCCCCGGACACCATGGAAACAGCTGCAGCAAACAGTAACCCCTTCTTGCCCAAGAGTGCAGGAGCTGGTGCAGCCGCTGGCAGTCCCAGCCGATAACAGAGGCACATTCTGAGCGGGACACACAAGAAGGTGCTGTCTGAACTTCTGTCCTCCATAGCGTTGGCTCTTCTCTTGTCATGAGAGGGGTTTGTTATGCTTTGAGCCGACGTGGTGGCGTATTTCATCTGTGTGTCCTTTAAAAGCCCCCCAGAGAGTTCCCATCAGGGCTGGGGGCAGGATTAGGGGTGTGTTTGTCAGCGGCAGACCTGTCTGCTAGCATGGGTGGATGCCGTAGTTCATATGGGCAGGGGATATGTTGGCGCCTGTCCCCACGCACTTTTTTAGCTTGCCCCACATGGGGCACTCAGGATTTTTCAGCAGTGCTCCGTGCGTGGCCATGAGTGGGTTCTGTGCAGGTCACGGGAGCATACCTCCCCACACTACCTTCCCAAGAACAGTTGGATGTGTGGTTGACGGGTGACTCTGTGTGGTCAGGTCTCGCATAAACACACCTTCAGGCCTTTCAGCAAGTTCTCAGTGCCTCATCAAAGGGTGCCTTTAGACATAACACTGTTCAATGTTTTGAAAGACAGTGTCCTACCGTTAGTGTTTAGACAGACCGTCAACACAGCATTCACCCCAAACACTGGAAGTGAATGCTGTCAGGTCTTGACAGTTTATCAGTGTTTGGGGTGAACTCCGTGTTGGCGGTACGTCTAAACACTGTAACGGTAGGACACTGTGTTTCAGAACACTGAACAGCGTTATGTCTAAAGGCCACAGCATCACTACCCACATATCTATGTGTGCCCTTGCTCTTTCTGATGCATTTCCTTACAGGATCTCATATTTTCTTTCCTTTTGCACTGAGCTATGTTTAAAATTGTTTAAATTGAAGGGGGGGGGGACACAAGGGAGGGGAACACAGTGGGGTAAGGCTACCTTGCACCACTGGACCCACTGGAAAAGGTGGTAAACGTCTCTGTATTACCGTACTAGCATGGCAGGATAACGCATGGCAGAAGAGGAGCCGATCTGATTGCGTCATGCTATAATGAGTCATTCAACTCTGAGTGACATGTTCAAATTAAGGGCATGCAAAAAAAAAAAATTGGATTTATGCTGAACATTATCTGGATTGCACATAGTTCCTAGCTTGCTCTCTCTCTTGTACTTGAACAAAGTGACCCATTGCTATGATGCTGTAATGGACTCTGCTGCTATCTATAAAATATAGCGTTCTGCTTTCCTAAGGAAGCTATTCACTTCGATACTAACATGGTTATGTTTTCTTGCACAGAATACCGGCAAGATGATGATGGCGGTGGCTGGTCTTCATTTGTAAGCATCCGGTTTTAAAATACTGGGCATTCAAAAGCCTTGGGTATCCCAGTTTGATATAGTCACTTAAGAGAGTAAACCACCGTCTGTGCCAGCTGCTCTAGTGAAAGGCAAAGGAGGGGGCCTTATCAAGGGCAGAATGCGGGTGATGGAACAGAAAATGGCTGTGTCAAATTCTACACTGGCAAAGGGAGGGACCTTATTCTGCCAATGTAAATTAGAACTGCACAGGAACTGATTTGATTTGTGACCCAGTATTCTGGGGCTTCGCTCTGCTTCAGCCAAGACGACGCACGTGTTGCTGAATTTTATATTTCTTGTCATCAATCCCCTGAATGTAGCAGTTGGTAAAGGAAATATGGCTACTATGCAAGTGAAAACACTTCTTGTCATTCAACCTTATGTGCGCTGATCCCTTTATTGAAGAGTACCTTTCCGTGCGGCAGAGGGACTTGTATGATTTTGTGTTTCATTTCGGATTAGGGTGGCCATACCTCCTCCTTTTAAAGAGAATGCTTTGAAAAAGCCACTGGAACTAATGCAGCCCTGCACCATGCATTTTTTAAAATAAAGGTCTTCTTTTAAGGAGGAGGTATGGCCACCCTTTTTCAAATGCAAAATATCACAGGATGTATTTCTTGTGGAGGCTTTATATTTATTCTTCCTATTGTATATTCCCCTCCCCCACAATCAAAAAGGGAAGTCACCAAGATGCATTTTGCCTTTTGTCTGAAATCAGTAACAGGAAGCACTGCCAGACAATGTAACAAGTTAACAACTTTAGCTAGTTGGCTGTAAAATTAAGCAGAGAACATTTCCACCTTTTGCAATACTGTTATATTGCAACGCTTGTGCTGTTGAGTGCTGGCATTCTCCTTTGGAGAGGCACCTGCATTTCATTAACAAATGAAACAATCCACTTCAAGTAGTTTGTAAACCGTTTTGATCACCTTTTTTAGATGACAGGGTGCTGCTGTTATTATTTATATAACACGAGAAATGTGCTTGGTGTCAAACAGCTGAGATTAGAAACAAGTCCTTGCCTCAAAGGGGTTACTAACTACTATACCAACCTTAAACCAGAAGACCCTTCTTTGGTTAAGCCATTTAGGAAACGAGTACTTTCGGTGGCTTTCACTTTCAATTCATTTTGTCAGGATGAAGAGGAGGAAGACGACGATTATGAAAGCCCGGACAGTGACCAGGAAGCTGCAAATGAGGCAGATTATGAATCACCAACAGGACATGACAGTGAAGCTGATTATGAACCTCCTCCATCCAATGATGATGAAGCACTCCATAAAGTTATATTTCCTGCCAAATCAATTACAGGCAACTCAGAATACATAGGTAACATAAAAATTAAAAAGTAGTGTTGGGTTGTGGACCGGGGGCTAGATAGTTTAAGCATGATACAATCTTTCAGTTCAAAACCAGTTTGGAGAGATTCAGTGTCATTACAATAGGAGGGTTGTTGCTACATGCAATTTGATTCCTAGTGTCAGGAAGCCTGTCTTTCTTCCATTGAGGTCAACAGTGAAACTCCCTCGGACTCAAATAATAGGAAAATTAGCCTCTTATTAGCCATCATGCAAACTGCTGCTTCCCTTTTATGACTCTCAAGAGACATGTCAATAACAAGTGAACAGGAAGAGTGAAAGGCATTCTAAGTTAGGTTTGGAGAAAAAATATGTGCAAGATTGTGAATTTTAAACAGCAAACATTTCAAGAATTCAAAATTTTGATATTGTCAACAGAAATTAATATGAAATTACATTCAATATTTTCAACTTTTCAATGTCAATAAGTTTGAGTAACTTTGGCATATCCGTGAAATCCTATGGTTTTTTAAACAAAATTCTGACATATTCTGTTAGAAATGATTTCTCCATTAGGCATAATAAAGAAGCAGAAGGAAGGTCCAGTTTATTGACTAAGACTCCAATCCAGCAAGACACTTAGACAGCTGCTTTAGCATGACTCCCGTCTTTGAGGATATGACAAAAGCACACTTTAGTAGGATCAAGAGACTAGTGAACTTTGATTTTTATATGACATGTCATAATAAGAACTAGAAAGTTTGTTGTTCTCAAATTAGTTATTTGGTTGCTTTGCCATATGTGTTAAATAGGATTATGTTGGGGTCTTCAAACTAAACAAACACTTTCTTCATTTGCTTTGGGGATATACTAGGAAAAAATTCAACCATGACAGAACAATGGTGCAAGTAATAGTAAATCTGCTGACTCTCCACTGGGTTGTTTTTATTATTATTAACATTTATCATTTCTATGTTCAAAGTGCATTATAATCCTTATCTAGTTCATCCTCACAACAACCCTGTGAGGTAGGCCACTATTATTCCCATTTTACAGATGGAGAACTGGGGCTGAGGTAAAGTGTCTTGCCCAAGGCCAACCACTGAGTTCATGGATAAGAAATAATTTTATCTCTGATCTCCTAGGTTCAAGTCCAAGACCTTATCTACTAAGCTAAACTAACTCCATTTCTGGCACAGATGTTTATACCCATACAAAATGTTTCTGTGATGGAAACTTTACTGTTCACTTTGCATTGGCGTGAAGGACCGCACAGGGTGCGGACTGATGTGGAACCATGTCCTCTGGCTGAGCAGCCCAGGAGTGACAGATAATCCAAAAGGTTTCCCCCCCCTCCTCTTCCCCTTCCGTGACCTTCAAGCTATTGATCCCCTGGACTTTGCCTCCTCTCTCTCTCTCTCCGCTTCTTCCTACAGTCTTCTCTTCCTCCTCCCCTGACTCCGCTGTCTCTGCTCTCAACGCCTCTCTCTCCTCCACACTTGACTCCCATGCCCCTCTCTCTTCCCGCCCTGCCTTCTCCCACAACCCCCGTCCTTGGCTCACCCCTAGTATCCGCCACCTCCGTTCTTGCACTCGTGCTGCTGAACGACTCTGGCGCAAATCCCATTCTCACGCTGACTTCCTTCACTTCAAATTCTGTCTCTCCACCCTTACTTCTGCTATCTCCCTTGCTAGACAACACTACTATGCCTCCCGCATTGAGTCCTGTTCTCGGGACCCTCGCCGCCTGTTCTCTACCTTTGACTCCCTCCTCAAGCCTCCCTGTCCTCCCCCTCCTTCTTCCCTTTCTGCTCAGGATCTTGCCTCCTTCTTCACCTCCAAGATAGACAAGATCCGCCTCGACATCGCTTCCCACTCCTCTCTTCCCACTCCCACCCCTCTCCCTCCTCCCCCTCCTTCTCTCATGTCCTCCTTCTCCCCTGCCTCCCTTAAGGAAATCTCCTCTCTGCTCTCCTCCTCCAACCCTTCCACTTGCCCCCTTGATCCCATTCCTTCCCGCCTCCTCACCTCCATTACTCCCACTGTCGCCCCTTCCTTCCTGCACATCATCAACCTCTCCCTCTCTACTGGCTCTTTCCCTTCTGCCTTCAAACATGCCACAGTCTCTCCTATTCTCAAAAAGTCCACTCTTGACCCCTCTGACCCTTCTAGCTATCGTCCTGTCTCACTCCTTCCTTTTGCTTCCAAGCTGCTTGAACGTGTTGTCTACTCCCGCTGCCTTGACTTCCTATCCTCCAACTCCTCCCTTGACCCCCTCCAATCTGGCTTCCGCCCCCTTCATTCTACTGAAACTGCTCTCGCTAAGATCACCAACGATCTTCTGGTGGCTAAATCTAAACGTCTCTATTCCATTCTTGTCCTCCTTGATCTCTCTGCTGCCTTCGATACTGTTGACCACTCACTCTTGCTGGATTCCCTTCACTCCCTTGGCTTTTGTGGCTCTGTCCATAACTGGTTCTCCTCCTACCTCTCTGACCGCTCCTTTAATGTGTCTCTCTCCAACTCCGCCTCCTCCTCCTTCCCCCTCTCAGTTGGTGTTCCTCAAGGCTCTGTTCTTGGCCCTCTCCTCTTCTCGATCTATACCTCATCCTTAGGCAAACTCATTGCCTCCCATGGCTTCCAATACCACCTCTATGCTGATGACACTCAACTCTATCTCTCTACTCCCTCTCTCTCTCCCTCTGTTCAAGCTCGTCTCATCAACTGTCTCTCTGACATCTCTACCTGGATGTCTCAACGTCAACTCAAACTCAACATGGCTAAAACTGAACTCCTTATCTTCCCCCCTCATCCTTCCTCTCCTTCCTCACTGTCAATAACTATTGATGGAGTCACCATCCTGCCTGTCCCCCAAGCCCGTAGCCTAGGCTTCATCTTTGACTCAGCCCTTTCTTTTAAACCCTACATTGACTCTGTTGCTAAATCCTGTCGCTTCTCCCTCCATAACATTGCTAAGATTCGCCCTTTTCTCTCTGTCTCGTCTGCCAAAACTCTTGTTCATGCTCTGGTCATCTCTCGCCTCGATTACTGTAACCTCCTTCTCACTGGCCTTCCCCGGTCTCACCTTTCTCCCCTCATCTCTGTCCAAAACTCTGCTGCCAGGGTCATCTACCTCGCCAGTCGCTTCGACCATGTGCAGCCCCTCCTCTCTTCGCTTCACTGGCTTCCCCTTCCTGAACGAATCCTGCACAAGCTCCTAGTCTTCACCTATAAAGCTCTTCACAACCTTGCTCCCCCCTACCTCTCTGCACTTATCGCCCTCCATACTCCAGCCCGTGCACTTCGCTCCTCCTCTGTCCCTTCTCTCACCCTTCCACGCCTTCCCTGCTCCCCTAAGCGCCTTCGTCCCTTCTCACTTGCTGCCCCCCATGCCTGGAACTCCCTCCCTGTCCACATCCGCCTTGCCCCCTCCCTTCATACCTTCAAATCTCTCCTTAAAACTCACCTCTTTCACTCTGCTCTGTCTGACTCTTTATCCTGCTGAGCCACTATTCCTATACCTACGATCGGTTTACCCTTATCCTTGCAACATGGACCTGCCTGCTGTCATTCTCATCGTAACCAAGCCAAGTACGTGCACTTGAGACCTCGCATCTTCATGAATGTTAGACCCCTTGTCTCTCCCTCTGTTCCCCTTCCTAAGTCTCTCCCCCAGCTCCTGTCTCTCAGATTGTAAGCCCTAGGGGCAGGAACCGTGTCTATTTTATTACTTTGTAAAGTGCCAGGTACACTGCTGGAGCTATATAAATGTTTGTTAATAATAATAATAATAATAATAATAAGGGGACTGTGCTTGGATTGGCTTGTTTTAAGACCAAAGTCTAGGGATTTGTGCTGCAGTCTTCGTCTGCCAGCAACATGATGTGGGTTTGTCCAGTTGGCCAAAAAGTGAGAGCCGCTCCCTTTCAAAGTGAACAAACATCCAAACAAAAATGCCCTAATAGCCCTTTGCCCACGCTTACCCTAGGCCTTTATTCCCTTCTCCAGCTCATTCCTGGGAGGTGCATTTCCTGGTACACTCTTCCTACATCTCTCCTTTCTTCCTCAGATTGATCACTTCTATGGTATGGAGTGGAATCTCCTTCCCCCACAATTCACCTCAGTGAAAGTAGGGGCAGCAAGCCCTTCCTAGGGTTACCTCCTCTGCCAGACAAGGGACAGGTTTTGTGACCACATTCAAGTTAGGCCCTTTTCACACAGACACTCTAACGCTGCTAAAATGGGTGTTACATTTTATTATACATGTTTCAGGGCACGCACAGAGCACACCTGCAGCCCTGTAACATGTATAATAAAATGTAACACCCATTCATTTAGCAGTGTTAGAGTGTCTGCGTGAAAAGGGCCTTAGTGGAAATACTCCAGATTATACCAGTATAAAATTAAATTAGAGTGGACTCTGGGACTCGTTTTCTGGAACTCAATATTAAATGTGAACATTCCTAAGGTAGAAAGCTGGTAACATTTTGCCTCTCCCGTTTACTTTGTGACTTTCTTTCCTTAGACAGACCCCAACCAGCTACATCACCTCTTCAGCCTCCTGTCCCACCCCAGCGACCCGGCTCATCCCCTGTCCCACCTGAATTTGGGGGCAGAGGCAATTCTGTAGGTTTGCTTTGCATGAAGTACACTCTACTTGTTTCCTTTGGCATTTTCTATTCTGAGGCATAAATATGGAACATAGCGACTGGTGTTCTTGAAGTGGTGGGGGTTAGGAATTGTTTGTGCTGCAAAAGTGATTAATTTCATAAAAGTGTAGCAAAGCTAACTGCTAATGAGATACAAAAGTAAGGCTATTAAACCGAGCCGCCAAAGTTTGTGAGCAAGAGCACAGGTCTGGGGAAAGCATGCTGTGTGTAATGTTACCAGTTCTGACATGTTCCTTGCAGCACCCATATGTAGCCAACATAACATATAAGGAGGCTTGATTTCAACCCATAAACACTCCTAAATTAAGGAACCACAGATTCCTAGTAAACACAACACTTCCAGTATAAATATGCATGAAGGGCACACAAAGGGGCTAGTAAACTCACAGTGCAATCCTTCACCAAACTCCCATTGACTTTAATGGTGGAAGTCTGTCCTGTCTACCACTGTAGAGTCTGGACTCTGCGCTACTGTGATATGAAGTTGCAAGCCTCCTGCTCTGAGCCTCTGCTCTTTCATTTGCAAGCCTCCTGCTCTGAGCCTCTGCTCTTTCATTTGCAAGTACACAGGGTAAGGACAGGAAATGGGCCTTGTGGGGGAATAATCGCAACAGCAATCACCACCTTTTGTACTGAAAAGGTGCTTAAATTAACTGTAGTTCCCCTCTTGGCATTAACCCTGCAGAGGCTGGGTTGCTCTGCACTGCTTATCACTTTTCTCTTTGTTCACATATGTACAGCATGTAACTCAGTGGCTTCCCCTAAATATTTTCTCTGTAGGACTCCATTTTGAGATAACATACAGCATCTCTGCTCCATTCCCTGGAACTCAATCTTTCAATGCTTTAATGTAGAGGCAGAATTTACAGCCCATATCCAGGAAATATCAGAAAGGGACCAAAAGAAAACCATCTACTACACAGATCTGGCCCACAAGTCAGGGTTTTCCAACCCTTGAACAAAGGCATACTTTGACCATTTAAAATCTATTTGTTTCAGCTGCCCCCCTTCAGAGAACAAAGAAAACCCTTCAAATGTAAGTGCAAACGCTTGTCCTTTTAAAATACTGGCATAGTGTACCTTTTCACTAATGCTTAGTTAAAGCAGTACCAGTCTCCCGCCACTGATTAGAAAATGTATAATATTGGGCATTTTTACACACCTTAAATTCTGGATTTTTCACTTTTCTGGGTTCACAAGTAAGTTCCAGATGTATTCTTCACACACACACTGCCCTGAGGCAGTTCCTGGATGCATTCTTCATGCAAACACTGCCCTGAGGCAGCCTAAAATAGCCGCAGCTGTAGACATGACAGGCTGCCATGGAAACCAAGTGACCACGGCTGCCTGAAGCAAAGCAGTTTACCAGGAGAACCTTTTACACACAAAAAGTTCTGGGAGACATTATATACAGAAGTTCAAAGAGCCGGATGTTTAAGATCTGGGTGAGTGATTTAGACACACAGAAAGTTCAGAATGTAACAGCAAACATACAGGAGAAATGTGTGTGTAAAAAAGCCCACTGTTTCTTCTTTGCTTAACTCTTAACTTCTTCATCCTTATGCTTCTTCTTAGCTAATTAATCGTAAAGTTGCAGCTCTGAGGGATACTAGACCATTTGACATTCTAAATGAAATAAACCTGTTTAACATTATTAGTACAGTATTTTACACAATATTTTTGTTCAGCCCCAGCTCCATCTATAGACAGAAGCACAAAACCCCCACTGGATCTTCCAGGACCATTTGATAGAGGCACTTCAGGAGCAGGTGTGTACTTTATTGCCCTACGTCAATTGCTAGGTAGTGGTTCAGCAGTTTTCATTTGTTAAAGGGACAAGATATTTGTGCAATCAAGAGCTGAGCCACTTGCAAGCTCCTTTCATACCTTTAGGGAATCTCTCAACATAATGTTTGCCACTGCTCCAGCTGCCTAACGGGGTGGGGGGTGTTATACTACAACAAATCATTTCTATAGCGCTACTAGGTGTACACAGCACTTTACAATCACAGATTTTCAGAGCTAGGTATAGCTTACAATCTAAGATGAATGAGGGTGAGGGGAACACAGGGAAATACACACACACACATTTTACAGAAGGGAAACTGAGGCTATGACTTGCCCAAGGCCACCCGGTGAGTTCATGGCTAGGACAGGACTTAAACCCTGGCGTCCACGTCCAGCACCTTATCCACTATACCACACTGGCTCAAATCTTAGAATTAGCCATGGAGGGAGCACGGGTTTACTGAGATATGTTCCCCAGAATAAATCGGGAAAGTCCTCTGCAAACCCACAAGACAGTCAAAAACACATCACTGAATTAATATCTGTTATTCACTAAGCAGCAGCGCTTCAGGCGTGTCAGTTTCATCTGCCCAAGATCTTGCTTTGCAGCCGGAGCAGTACACCAGTAGATTAGTTTTGAGCCCAGGAGCAACAGCTGTGTCAGTTTAATTTGCCCTTTGCTTGGCAGCCCAAGCAGCCGTATCAATTTCCCCAACCAGCAAGTTTGCATCGGCTTTGTCAGTTTCAACAGCAGGGCACGGGAGCAGAAGATTGTTTTGTAACCTGGAGCAGCCTCCTGTTGCAACCCCAAGCGTTGTCAATTTCACTAATCTGGGTTTAATTTGCAGCTGGGAGCAACCTCCTTCAGTGAGGAGTTTGGGTGTTTTTACACGAGACACCCCCACTCATGGACTGTCACTGTCCACATGAGGAATTTCTCGTTTGAATATGGTGCATAGGAAAATCCGGAGTGCCCCATGCGTGGACTGGGTGGGCGGTGCATGGACAGGGTGGCCATGCATGGGGCTGGTCATGTGAAGCACCCCACACGCACCGCGCCCATGCACCCGCCCCATGCATGACCACCCTGTCCATGCACCGCCCACCCACCTCATGTAAAAAAAACCTTTCCTTTGCAGCCCTGAGCTTTGCCTGGTAAACACTGTTCATACTGTTCCACCTCCAGATGACACTGCAGTGGTTACGAAAGACGGAAAAAAAGAGTCGCAGAACAATTCAAATTCTGTAAAACCCAACTTACAAACAGTTTATGGCAATAAAATTTAAGGGAAGACTTTTACATATATCATCATAGGGAGAAAATAGCTATTAAAGATACCTTCTAATCCATCAAATGAAGGAATAACAAGACCAAGTAGCTGAGAGTCTAAGCTAGAAGAAAAAAACAAACATTTTTTAGCAGTGAGGGGAAACTTAACAAGATTGGAACAGCTTCCAAAATGTGATGGCAAATTCATCATAGGGTAAAAACAGACATGACGCCAACCACCCTTTAACCACCGTTGGTGGTCATTTATGCATGTTTCAGGGCTGCATAGGGCACCAATACAGCCCTGCAACATGCATAAATAACCACCAAGAGTGGTTAAAGGGTGGTTAGCGTCATGTCTGT
>QEPC01008745.1:1920061-1937512 GCA_003113815.1 Sphenodon punctatus
TTTACAAGTCCACAAGTAAGTTCCGGATTCATTTTTCACACACACACACTGCCCTGAGGCAGTTCCTGGATGCATTCTTCACACAAACACTGCCCTGAGGCAGCCTAAAGTAGCCACAGCTGTAGACATGACAGGCTGCCATGGAAACCAAGTGACCGCAGCTGCCTGGAGCAAAGCAGTTTACCAGGAGAACCTTTTACACACAAAAGTTCTGGGAGAAGCTCTACGCAGAAGTTCAAAGATCCAGATGTTTAAGATCTGGGTGAGTGACTTAGACACACAGAAAGTTCAGGATGTAACAGCAAACATCCAGGAGAAATGTGTGTCTAAAAACACCCAATGTCATACATAGAGTTACCTCACAGAGCCAGCTTCTCTGGCCTGAAGAGCCTTCACTATTTCACACTACATGCTTGTTTACTTTTCATTTGGTTGTCGAGGGGGGCAAGATTCCCCCCACCCCTTATTTCTTTAGTTTCATTTTTAAATATCTGTTTGTATTCTTTTCAGGCAAGAGGACAACGTTTCCCGAGGTAAGAAACAATTTAGTTCCTTTACTTGAGAATTTTGAAAAATACTTACCTGTTCTAATTTTTCTTTGCTATTTTACAGCTGGCACCACAGCTGAGGTAAGACTCTAGCCTCTTCTTGACTCAGCTGTTACTGTTACAAAATTATGGCACATTGGCAGCAATTGGTGTAAGCTACACCATCTCTTTTTCTTGTATTTTAGAGCACAGTTAGCAAAGACTCAGAAGCCTCCCTTACCGCCAGGTGACAGAGGTGAAAGAAGTAACCTCCCTGGAAGGAATCCACCACCCATACGGTATAAATTTACATTTAGGCCGCTATAAATTATTTTATTTATTTATTTATTTATTTATTTCTTCGGTTGTATAGGCCACCCCGCTCCTGCTACTGCAGCTAGGGGTGGCTCACATCATATTTTAAAAACACATAAATACAAATCATAAAAAGATAAAATCAATAAAATATCCCACAGCAGAGAAACAACACACACACACACACACCCAACCCTCCACCCGTCTCCCTCGCCAGAAGCCCAGCGGAACAGCCACATCTTACATTGTCTATGAAAAGAGGGGATGTTCGGGACCAGGCAGGCCTCCATTGGGAGGGAGTTCCACAGCCTCAGTGCAGCCACCGAGAACACCCTCCTTATCGTCATCACCCGAGATACATGGGGGACTCTGAGGAGGGTGCTCCTGGACCACTGCAGGGGCTGGTCCAGGACCCGGGGGGTGGGGGGAGGCGATCTCAAAGATATGTGGGGCCCAGGCTGTAAAGGGCTTTATAGGTTAATTTGCATTGAACAGATGGAAAATGCTACTTAAATTGGATTGTTAATTCTGCTCTATACAGACACCGTTAACTATGGGTGTTTTCAGAGAAGTGCCACCCCATGCATTAACATGCATGTTGCAGAGCCACATTGGTGCCCAATGCAGCCCTGAAACATGCCTGATGGGTGTGTGATTGGTGGCTAATGGGTGGGGAGATACTTGTCTAAAACCACCCTATCAATACTGAAGTGGTAACTGTGATGTGCTTTCCTTTCCTTTTGATCTTGTAGAATAAAAATGAATCTTTTAAGTAGCAGAACAAGCACAAAGTCAAAAATTAAATCATAGAATGTGGCTCAGGAAGAGGAATACTCCAGCTATTCTCTCACTTCCACCTCTCTTACTAGAGATTTTTTTTTCTGGTTCTTACTCATAGACACCACCCTCCTTTCCCAACAGCATGGGTATTTTCAGACATGACGGCGGCACGATTTAAACTGCTTTAGCGCAGGTTAAAACCAGGTGCTAGGGATGTGCGAACGTGGTTCGGAAGTTCAGGGTTCTGCCCAAACTTGGGGTGTTTGGTCTGTTCGCGAACACCCCAAATCCGAACCGACCCCTGACCGAACCAAGTTCAGGTTCCGAACTCAGTTCAGGGGGTGGTTTTCCCTCCCCCTTCCAGGCTGTGTGGGTGGAAGGGGCAATGGGGAGCACCTTCCCCCCCACCCTGTCCAGCCTGGGATTTTTATTATTTTTTTAAATCCCGCCCCCTCCCCCCCCGGGATCACCCTACCTTGTTGTGCTGGAGGTCCGGCGGTGGGCAGGTCCGGCAGCAGGTCCACCAGCAGCAGTGCTCCGGACCACTTCAAGCCACTACTAGGCCTTCCGGTCAAACTGGTCCCCATCCTCGCCGGACCCGTGGCCACTCCTGTGGCCACCGCCGAACCCAGGGCCAGAGCCCGACCTACCTGGGAGTTTTCAGGCCACTACTAGGCCTTCCAGTTTGACCCAGAAGGCCTAGTAGTGGCCTGAAGTGTTCCGGAGCACCACTGCCGGACCTGCCCGCCAGAGCCCCAGCACCACCAGGTAGGCCACGGGCGATCCCGGGGGGGGGAGGTGTTAAAAAAATATATCCCAGACTGGGCAGGGGGGGAGGTGCTCCCTGGTGCCCCTTCCACCCGTGCAGCCTGGAAGGGGGAGGGAAAACCGGGTCACTCCCCACCCGAACGGGTTTGGCCCGAATGGACTGAACCAAACAGTTTCGGGTTTGGCCGAACCCCGAACTGGCCAAACATCGAACCGCTCAGTGTTTGCACACCCCTACCAGGTGCTGCTGTTATGCCAAAAGGCACCCACCAAATGTTACCCCTGGTCGTTACCCACTTGGTGGTGGCATTAGCCCGGGCTGTGAGTCAGAACCATCCCCAACTCACATTCTGGGCCAAGTGCCACCACCAACTAGGTAAGAGTAACCCAACTGGGGGTAAAGTGGGCTGTCACGGATGATGGCCTGCTGTTGTTACCCCGGTCCAGAGTGTCAGTGCTTCAGAGTGTACTTACCCCGGTCAGGAGTGGTCATAGGCTGCCATGTGGTCATAGGCTGCCAAGGGAGGGGGCGGGTGGGTCATTCCACACCACATGGGGAAGGGGACATGTGAATGCAGGTTCGTGAGTCCCCCTGCCCTGGCCGCCGTAACATTTGTTCAGTGACTTGGTCAAGTCCCAACCAGAATGATGGCTCCTGCCAGGACCCAGAGCAGTCCAAGGCCATGGTGGGACCTATCACATCTGAAAACACCACATGTACCTTCTCACATGTGCTCAAGACGGACAATAATGTGTGTGTGTGTATTGCGGGGGAGGTCATTAATTCTGCACTATTTTAATTAAACCTCTTTTTTACAACTCCCATCAAGCCAAAATCTGGTTGGAGGATGTCAGATCATATTTAAACAAAAAAGAGTTAGGTATTCCAAACAACTGGCCAGTCAAACAAATATAATAAATGGAGCAAGATACCTTATTAGACAAGCTTGTCATGTGCTGCAGAAATGTTACTACATGCTCCAAGGCAATCTCTTTTTCATCATGCATATTTTAAAGCATTTTTCCATTATCTAAATTAAGTTCATGGTCAGATGTTGATACGTCAGCTGCCATCTCTACAGGAGCAAGACTGTGAATGCCATTTTGCTCCCAAAACGTAGCACTATGTGTGATTTCAGACGTGACATATCCAAGATTCACCATGCCTGAACCACACTCAAACGTGGCCCACGTTTGACTGAGGTGAACATCTGTTTGCTACCCACCAGATGTTCACCACAGTCAAACACGGAACGCGTTTGCATTAACCACACTTCTGGACCCGAGGACGCGAGCAGGTCCAGAAGTGTGGTGAATGGCCACCACGGCAGGGGTGAACGAATCGTATCATCTGTTTACTGACCCCTGCAGGTGGTGGAATCCATTCCCCCCCCCCCCGAACGCAGTGGCGAGTGCAGCCGGATTGGCCGCTCTTGCTGCCCGTCTGGCGGGGGGAGGGCCATTGAGGAACGCAGGGGGCGGGGCTGTGCGGCAGCACACTGCGTCACGTAGCCCTGCCCCCCCACAATCTGCGGTGCCACAACAGACATTACAGCGGGCCCCATTCACCACGGGCCGTGGTTCGCCGGTCTCCACAGACTGGGGTGAAGCGGCGCACGTCTGTTGGCGTACCCCTTCACCCCGGGCCGTGGTCCGAACCACCCCATGGCCTGTGGTGGATGGGGCCTGCCGTAATGTCTGAAATCACCCTGTGTCTCATTCCTTTAGTGAAGTCTGCACTTTAGTTTAGTGTACTGCTGAACACCTGCAGAGATCAACAAAGGACTAGTGTAGGAACTTAGATGATTTGCTCCGAGTCCAAAATCAAGAATTTGGGTATCTAAAGTGACCTAAAATAAAAATATTTTTTTTAAAAAAAGATAAAAACCTTTATAGTCATATGTATTTGTCCCTACAAAACCAAACTGCAAGTTAAGATGAAGGTGGCAATACTATCACTTATACACAGACAGAGTTTCATATGCATTCTTCTTTTCTTGCTTCTTTTTAGACATGGTAGGGTACTAGACAGAAAAACAGAGGTGAGTATACTTCATAAAAATACTATTTTAAATGTTTATGGGTGTCTATATAAAAACTGAATATTGTATTTAAAACTCGCAAATATGGATTATGCGAAGTTGGGCCTTATTTTCAAAATACATTCACTTTGGACTTACGTTATAACACACTGGTTCATGTATTACTTACTATTATTGGTACTAGAAATGGGGTGAACAATGTTTAATAGCTGCCTTTGTCATATGTTAAGAGAATAAACTCTGCTACTGCGGGCTATTGTATGGTGGAAATACTAGGTGTTTACTGTAGTTCTGGCAAATCTGGACAAGATCATGGTTATTTTTTTATGTTGTTATTAAGCATTTTATTAATTTTATTAAAGATATTCAGGGGTCAAGCTCTGCCTAAGTGCCCCGCTCCCCCCTGGTTAGAGCAAGGCCATTATTTTAATGAAAGGAGGCATATGTCTTAAATTTGTTATGGCAAATCCCTAGGTTAAGGCGATGATATGTTCCTTAGTGAATAAATTCCTTATTGTCAGTAGGTTTAAAAAGTGTATATATACAAAAATGCTTAGTAGTTTGCATGCTTAAGCCTAGGTAGACAACAAGGTAGCTCCAATACATCAAGCACTGAGTTAGCTTTCAGTTTTCCCCCCCTGCTTGCCTATGGAATAGGGTCAGCCATTTTATTTTCTGCTTTGAATAATTAATGTTACACTCCCTTTACAGATGTTTGTGTGTCATATGATATATAGTACATGATGTTTACTTTGGTTGTTTGTTTGTATTTGTGTGCCTGGCCATGGCGATTGGCGAATGCTAGTGCTGTTTAATAAATTGATAGTATTTAAAGCAGGCTGCTTCCTTTTCACAATTAATATTAATATCTTCTTACAATGAAAACAAATGTGACAGTGGCAAGGTGCCTCCCTGGCCTGCATTGAGGTGGGCTATTGCAGCCGCCACTCCTTGGATGGTGGGGAGGGCTGGTCACACAAGCAGCCCTCCCTCCCATAACCTGGGCTTGGGGGGTGCCATCACAGGTCCATCCATGCCATGGGTCAGCCTGAGGAGCTATCCACATGGGACAGGACTTCTGGACCCCTAATGCTCAGCAGGATCAGCCCCCGGGAAAAGCTGCCACCAAACAGCTGTCGAGGAGCACTCCTCATCCCCACCATCATCTGTTTGATATGCTCACCTGGGTGCATGCACCAAACAGCTGATGGGGACTCCCAAGAGCGCCCCAATCAGCTGTTTGATGGGCCAGTTGAGCACACCAAATAGCTGATGGGGGCTCCCAGGAGCACCCCTATCAACTGACTACATGTGTACACCAAATAGCTGATGTGCGGACCCCTAGGAGTGTCCCATCAGCTGTTTGGCAGGCCAGGTGAGTGTATAAAACAACTGATGGGGGGGTGTCCAGGAGTGCCCCTTATCAATTGTTTGGCAGGCCAGGCACATGCACCAAACTGCTGATGGACGGCCTGTTGGGCGGGTAAAGTGAGTGTGCTCCCCTCATCAGCTGTTTGGCAGGGTGGGGTGAGGGCACTCCTCCAGAAACCCCCCATCAGCTGTTAGGCAGGGACAGGGTTAACGTGTTCCTCCAGGCCCGCTACTCCCACCTCACCTGATGGCAGGGCTGGGAAAGCCCGTAACAGATGGGAGAGAGACCATTAGCCCAGTTTAGCCTGGATGGCCAGGCCTTTGCTCAGGCTGCGTCTCAGACTGGCGCCGCCCCATGCATCCCAGGGCAGTAATAGGCAAACATCTGGCAGCAACCAACCAATCGTGCAATAAGTCTTGGGCTAAGGTGGGCAGGCTAAAGCAGGCTCCTGTCACATCTGTTTTCAACTTTATTCTGGAGTATTTTTGATCTCCAATTACCCAGATCAGGTTACGTTTGATCTTTGGATGTAGTATGTTAGAGAACTGGAAGCATTTTGGAGAGGTGGTGAAGAGTCAACATTATTAAAATTAGTGATTTGGGGTGCCCTGTTTTTTGGGGTGTTTAGCTCCTCACAGCTTAAATGGTACTGATTTTTAAGTAATGTTGAGCACCCATTCTGGGTAAATCAGTCTCCTTATAACATATTAACTTCAGGATCAGATACTGAACTACCTAAATAACTTCTTTGGATAATCATAGTCTGTTTACCATGCTTCTCTAGCACACTTATAAGATATAATTTGAAGTTTCTCAAAGATAAATATATTAACACAAACAGCCCAATCTTTTATCTTTTGTATACAGAAAGCCCACTAAATTGATGGGCTTTGCAAAGGAGTGCTATTGCGAACACTACAGTGATACTATTGATGTCTAATATATTTATTTATTGTTTTTTGTTTCTTTTCCCCAGGAAGAAGATGATTGTATGTCTTTACAACTATTTTTTTTTTTTTTTACAACTTGAAGAAATTCTGTGTCCTTGTGCTACAAATCTTAAATGAAACCCATTTCACACACATCTGTACAGTCACTATTATAATTAAAAACTTAACATCACATATTTCGGTATTCAAGAAATTGCAGGGTTTTCATTCTCATCTGACAGTACTATAACCTGATCAGCATTCATTTAACTTACTTACATATAACAACTTAAATGCAGCACTTAACACAGGATGTAGTTCCTAAACAAGTTACTTGCATGTACTCATGCTGAAATAAGTAGTTTCAGGGTTACAACTCTGATGGCTTCTGGATGATTTGACAAAATCTCAATGTAAATCTTGCTTTCATTAGTATAGCGTTAGAGTTAGTGGAGAAGGCAGTTTCTTATGAGAGCAAGGCAAACAATTTCATATCAGTTTGAAAAGTAACAAATTTGCATTTAGACAATACCCCGTCACCAGCCACGCTAAGATTCCTGTGATGTTAAGAACATGCAAAGTCGTGTCTGAAGACCAAACTTGAAACATGTTAAACACTCCATAAGTGAGAGGGTATTGGGTTCATTGCAATGAAACAAAAGATTATTTGCACAATGCAGACTGGAGCATCTTACCCCAAAGCCAGTTACTCTTGGGAGGGCAGGTGAGGAAGGGGGCTGAAATATCAAGACTTTGGATGTTAACAAACATGACAGCGGCCCACTGTGGCCCGTGGGCCTCATTCATGTTTGTTAAGGGGCATCCAGATGTTTGTCCCAGAATTTCCCCAAGCATGGTGACAGCTAGCCTAGGCTGTGACTCTGGAGACCTGGAGACCGGGCTACAGCAAGGTATCCCATATGGTAGGCCACTGTTCCTGGCCCGGTCTCAAGTGGACCCCTTAATGGGTGGCCATGGGGGCTGTTATTGACTGCCATGGCCACCCATCATGGGGGTGGTGGGGAGGGAAGGCTGGTTGGTCAGCCACACAATCACGCGGTCGCGTGAATGTTTGTTCTGCGGCTGGGCCCGATCCTGACCAGGGTGTGGATCCTGGCAAGATAGCAGACTGATGCCGTCAAGTATGTTTATACCCAGTGTCAAAACAGAGCACAATGCGTGCTCTAGAGGCAATATAACAAAACCATAATTCCTGCTGGTCCTTAAAATGAAACTGCACACATCTGCAAACCCAGGATGATGTTAAAATCTCAAATCCAAAGTCCATGTCAGATGACATTTGTGGAGTATTATTTTGTTATGCTTCTAATGCTGGGCAACATTACAAAGAACATCCCAGAATAAATAGTAGTAAACATACCAATAAACATTCAAGGAAATTCAGAGCATTTTAATGACAAATTTATCTATTTCCGGTATTTAATTTGATGGCATTGGCTAGTAACATAATAATTAATTAGCATTGCAACTGTACTTGTTTCCTTAATTCCTTTTACAAACTAATTTTAAGAGGTTCTCTGGAATCTTACAGCCAGTAATTTTAGCTACCTTTCCTATTTCTCTTTACAGCTATGCCTCCGAGACCACTTCCACAGCCAGTTTTACCACCCTTAAATAGTAGCACGTTCCCTAGAGTGGGCAAGCCACCACCTAAACCCAGCACTTTGGGATCCCACAGTATGACTCCTGTCTCTGCAGAAAGGTGAGACACTAGACATGTTTTCATTGTGTCTGTTTTATTTGCGAAGCAAGTTAGTTCTCAGTCTTCTGTCTAACCTAAGAGCACACGCCTGATCCATTATAATCAATGGGTGCTCTACCATCGACGTCAGTTGGAGGTGGATTACACCCTATGCGAACAATAGCTTCGATATATTAAGAAAGGAGGTGCTTTTTACAAACCTGTATGATACAGGCCAAAGGCATAACCTGCTGAGAGCCCTGGATAGAAAAATATCTAATCAGCAGAATTGGGACATATGCAGTTTACAAACTAAGGTCTATAGTTCAGTAAGAATGGGAGAGGAGGGAGTACCAACGTGATGCTCGGAAAGTCATTGTGAGACCATGAGTTTGGGGTCAATATCCACAAAGATGCTGCCACGCCTTTCTAAGAACCACACATTCTTCATGGAAAGAGAGAATACGCAGATGTGTAAAGTATGCAGATAAACTCCAAAAGGTGTAGAGCTTTTGGAGTTTTGCTACAGCTTCTCAGAGTTTCCTCAGTGGGAGTTTGGCCACTTTTACACATGAAAGAAATGGGTTCTTATAAGTGTTCGAGATAATACCAGCTGTTATAAATGCTGGAATTCTGTAATGTGTGAACACACGATTCTCCTTTTATACTGTGAGATCTCACTGGAATATAGTGCGTTCACACATTACAGCAGTCAGAGCCATGGGACGAGTGTTGCCTGTAATCTCAGGGGAACGGAGCACAACTATATTTTAACTATACTGACCTCAAAATGGCTCTTTGTGGGCAAAGTACTGCCACAGTTTATTTTTCCCATACACATACACCTATGCTTACTGAAGACGTTTGGGTGCTGGGCAACATTCACAATTAGTCTCCAGAAGGATCATAACAGGATGTCTTCATGTTTTATGGTTCTTGAAATGAGAGGAGGATTGCAGCCTGCATTGTATAGGTTCAGGTTGCATTAGTCTGCATGTCTGTACAGCATCTAGCACAAAAAGAGCCTAATGATAATCCCTTTATGTGCCTCTGCATGCTGCCATAGTATAACTATGAATAACAACTAGCTATCATATACCATTCATGCAAAACTTTTTGTTTTGTTTTGTTTTATAAAGCAGTGGCATTTTCAACAGCCTCCATTCAGGTGGATCTCTACCATCTCAGCTAGGTTTGTATCCTATGAATTTCTGTTGTGAAAACTTGACTTCAGTTAGAATATTAACAGAGAACTACTACTATTAATCATTTGTATAGCACTGCTAGGGTATGCAGTGCTTTACAGTCCCAGATTTTCAGAGACAGGTCCCTGCCCAGGGGGGCTGACAATCTAAGATGGACAAGGGCAAAGGAAACACAGGGAAAGGCAGCCACACACACACGCCCATTTTTACAGAGGGGGAACTGAGGCTGAAAGACTGTGACTTGCTCAAAGCTACCCAGTGAGTTCATGGCTAGGGCAGGATTCAAACCCTGGCTTCCCAAGTCCAAATTCAGCACCTTATCCACTACACTACACTGGCTCTCATTCAAAGGGACTTTTAAAGCACCCTTTAAAGCACAATTGTCTTAAAATTAAGGGGTTTTTTAGTTTTAATTTTGGGAATACTCTCGAGTTCATTTAAGTGACTATGGAGAAAATATTCTGACCAATTTGCCACAGCTATTATTTTAAAGTATAATGTGGTATGCAGCCAGAGAAGCTGATCCTCTCTGCTCTTCAGCTGAGTACTGTAAAGAAAGATCTTAAATATAAGACAATAGATTGCTGATCTCCAAGGAAAACTCAGATACTGTTGTTGAGGCTGATCCAATGGCCCGTGGAAACTGTGTGCAACCCCCGCATGTGCCCATGCATGCAAACCATGCGCAGGTCCATTGGGGAGACATTGTGCCATGCGGAATCCATTCCACGCGGATCCCGTGTGGAGAAGTTTGGAACTGTGGCCAGAGGCAGCATTGTCTATTCAGTTGGGCCTAGGTAATCAGTCTGTGGGGTCAAGGAAGATCCAACAGGCTTTAGGAGAACTGCAATCATAGCTTGTTAAAAGGGATGAGGTTTCAGAGAAGAAAGAGGAGATTCTTGGCACATATCCTGAGCAAGTTAGTACTCGTATTAAGTTGTGACTGCTAGTAAGAGGAATGGGAAAGGTGTGGGGGTGTCTCCAATCCCACTGTGCTGATCAGAAGATTGGTCAGGAAAGGCCAGATGGAGGAGCATATACTGCAGAGCTCTGGGCTTCACTCCATGAATTGTATGAAAGTAACTAAAACCAAAGAAAGATGCTTCAGGACCGAATACTGATCCTCCAATAACTTGGCTGGAATGGAGAAAACATTGTATAACCTAGGGCCTAATTTTCAGTTACACTAAATATAAAGCTACTTTCTTCCCATTTAATGGCCTTTTTACGTGGCCAAAACAGGGGTCTTAGTGTAAATAAGGGTGAAAACAGCCTGCTGGAGCCAATGTTCAGTTCATGCAGCCTCCATGCACATGTTTTTAGTGTGTCCCACAGAATAAACGGGAAGCCCCCTGTCTGCATTCCATGTGCTTGTAGCAGCCTCCACACAGTGGTGCTAGCGATCTCCCTCTCCCCGGGTTCCTTTGTCAGCAGGGCAGCCATGCTAGTGATTCCCCCCAGGCCCACCTGTTAGCTGAGTGGCCATGCAAACAATCTCCCTCCCCGCCCCCCCAGGTTTGCCTCTTAGCTGAACAGCCTCACTAGTGATCTCCCTCCCCCCAGGCCAAGAGGCACCTCTGCTTGCTTTCCTTGGGTTGAGAGCACCTCTCATTCGCAGCCCAGGGAAAGTGATGCATCTCAGCTGAGCGGCAGCTCCTTCTCGCTTTCCACTTGCCTCGTTAGTTGCCACCATTGTCATAAACAGGAGACTGAGCTGGCCGGGTGTACTAGGCGCGAGTCTATAGTCAAACCTAGCAGATGGGCTATGGCCACATGGGCCCCCACGGCAGGCCCATGAGCTCCTCAAAAATGTTGAGTGTGTTCAGTGGGTGGTGGCTACGTGGAGGGGGCAGGCTAACATCTGGCAGACACCTAATAAATGAGTGGGGGATCATGTGGCAGGTGCAGGCTAATGTGGGCTTGTGTCCCGTTTGTTTTCACTGTAAGAATCAGCACCCAAAAGTACACTCTAGGAGCCTTTCATAGAATTAATTATCATCTAGTTTTAATAATGTGTTTCAAATTATTCTGAATCTTTACAGGCAACATCAACAGAAACATTTCAAGGGGCGCAGCAGATGGCAGACCACCATTATCAATTCCTAACCGGCGGATCCATCATCCTCAGCCAACTAGCACAGATGACTATGAGGTACACAAATGCTACAAGCACTGCTCCACATCACTATGCGTTGCAATGGGGCCAGTATTAGAATTTGCAGGGCCCAGGGCAACAGTAAAATATGGGACCCCCATGGTCCCAACCTCCATAGTCCCACTTCCGTAACAATTGGCAGTCTGGTGTTTGCTTATGAAAATAAAGAAGTGTCTCTCACTCACTCACTCACTCACACACACTCACACTCACACTCACAGAGGATTTCCCATGCACACAAGCTCACTCTTTCACACACACCTCTGGGAGGTGGGATTCAGGGATCAGTGATTTACCAAAACTGACAGAAGGGGCAGTAAGGCGGCATGTTTGCCCAGCGTTAAGTCACTGCAGGAGTGGGCCCACTACAGTGACATTCTAGCTCAAGTGTTCTTTACTCACTATACTGAAGCAGCGACTCCTTTTTCCATGCCGATATTTCATTCTGCCATTTTGGAATTGCCCACAACTTTCCACAGCTTTTCCGTCGGCATTTCACTAATTCCCTTTCCTTTGCAACATGGAAAGTGTGGGAATAATCTTGGAAAGTGTGGGAAGAGTCTCGGAAAGTGTCAGAAGAAACATTGTTCCACTACTTTCACACCATTACCACATGTCAGAAAGTGCCGGAGGAAATTGTGGAAGATCGCAAACAAAAGTAGCAGAATTAACATCTCTATCACACCATGCTGCTTATTGCAGAAGAGCTTTTTCTGTCAGAAACAGCTACCATGGCAGCTTACCGTTTCAGTCCTCCTATACACATGTCCGAACACCAGAGTTCCAACACTTTTCACACGGGCCACCCCTTTTCACACGGGCACTCTCCACCAGCACATATGTGTGCAGATGGGAGGGATGCCTGTGTGAACACTGCCCACAGTGGGTGTGCGGTGGGCGTCTGTGGGAACGGCGTCCACGGTGGGGGGGGCGTATTTGCTCCTCCGCTCCACCCATCTCCACTCAGACATGGAGCAACAGACTCCAATGCCGGTTGCTCCATGCGTGGAGATGGGTAGGCGTCCATGGGAATGGCCGCACACCCACGGTGGGTGCATACCCATCCCCCCCACCGCAGCCCATGTGAAAAGGGCCAGTGTTCACACAGTCTCTATATTTACAGAGTCGTTCCTAATACAAAGTATTCACCTGGTTTACTAGTTGCAAGAGCAGGACTTCACACTTGGAGCCCACTGGTTGGGTCCAGTCCATTCCCAGGACTGCAATGATCCCCTCTCAGGATGTTTTCTAATGTGATGTTGGCCAGGCTGTCAAGGAGAGCAGGGAGAAGCACAGATGTGCATCTGCTACACCCTGTCCCTGAGCTGCGTTCAGTGACCTGCCCCCCTCTCTAATGGCTGCCATGGTGCCCCAAACTGGCAGCACTCCAGACTGGGTCAAACATGAAAGCCTGCTTTACCCCTAACTGGGTGACTGCATCCCAGCCATGGTGGTGGCTAGCATGGACTGTAACTCAGACTTCCCTGAGTCATAGCCCACGCTAGCCACCACCACAGCCAGGATCTATCCTAGACCAACGTCTGGTGGCCGGGAACTAACATGACAGTGGCCCCCAGGTTAAACCGGGTCAAAGTGTGTTAAAGCGTCATGTNGCACAGATGTGCATCTGCTACACCCTGTCCCTGAGCTGCGTTCAGTGACCTGCCCCCCTCTCTAATGGCTGCCATGGTGCCCCAAACTGGCAGCACTCCAGACTGGGTCAAACATGAAAGCCTGCTTTACCCCTAACTGGGTGACTGCATCCCAGCCATGGTGGTGGCTAGCATGGACTGTAACTCAGACTTCCCTGAGTCATAGCCCACGCTAGCCACCACCACAGCCAGGATCTATCCTAGACCAACGTCTGGTGGCCGGGAACTAACATGACAGTGGCCCCCAGGTTAAACCGGGTCAAAGTGTGTTAAAGCGTCATGCTAAAAAACACCCTAAATTTCTCACCCTATTGTATTCACCCTATAGTACAGTCTCTAGATAAGAGCTTCTCCTTAGGCCCAGCATGCTGAACAGGAGCCTCTCCTGTAATCAGCCAAACCTTTTAGCCCAGGCCATGCCTTTCATACAGGGTTGGCTTGGGAGGCAGCACCCAGCATAACTCCTGCCTCCTTTAGGGCCTCCAGCGGCTCCTGGCTCAGGTAGAGGTCTCCCTAGCTTCTACCTTTTTCATGTCTCTCTCTTTTACTGAGATCTCTCTGGGGCTTTTAGTCTGGCTCAGCCATGCCCAACTCAGCAGGGTCTCTTAGAGCTCTTTTAGACAAGTGGGTCACTGTTGGGCGACCCGCTCGCATGATATTTCAAAATTTCGCAACACGGATTACACGAGACAGAAGTCGGGGATCACGCGCATGAAAGGTGGTTGCATGTTATTTGCTGACCATGAATTAAATACCTCACACATCGAGGTATTTAATTCACGACCGCCTTTCATGCACCTGATCCCTGGCTTTTGTCTCATGTAATCCCGTGTCGAGGGATTTTGAAATATCGTGTGAGCGGGTGGTGCAATGGCGACCCACTCGTCTAAAAGCAGCCTTAGACACTCAGCTGAACGGTGCTAGGGTGCTGTTCTTTACTACATCAGCATCAGTGCTTCTATGGCACCTGCTAGGGTGCAATCATTTTCCTTTGGTGCACCTGCACCTTCAGGCAGGTAACGCGCCCCTTAAAGGGTCCTCAGCCCAGAGAGCCTGCTCCCTGCTACACCCATCATGGAGCCTCAGGAGTAATGAACCTGAGGCTACCAGGACTGTTTTTTCTGCACAGCAGGGCCCCACTTACGGCTAGTCCTGCATTGCAAAAAAAACCCACCTTATTACAAGTTGGGATTTTTTCTGTTAAGGCTTTTCAGTCGTTCTTGGGTTTACACGGTTGCATCTGCACACTCTCTCTCTCTCTTTAATATAATATAAAATTTGGGTTTATATATATATATTATATATAAAATTATATTATATATATAAAAATTAAATAAATGAAAAAATTCTACAATGATATATAGAGAGTGAATCGGGGGGGAGGGGGAGGGAGGGAATGCAATTGTGTTACTTCCTGGCCTGTTGAATTAATCTAAAGTAAACGCAAATGTTTTCAATAAAATGCAACAAAGATGTACTCCCTTTGCGTGCAGATTTATATATATATTTGGTGCCGTTATTTCAAAATTTGCTCACCTTAAGCAGCTGTTTTCCTTTTCGGATTCCTTGAGTGATTCCTTAAAGTGTTTGTGCATTGAAGCTGGTCAAATTTTGTTTCTGTGCATGAAAAAGTTTAAGAGATTTTGATCAGTGCCTGCAGTTCACACATTAAAAACAAGAAATCCAAGAAACTTTGCTTAGAATTCGGAAAAAAAAGAATTCTTTCTGGAAAAGTCACAGGAAATAAAGTGGGGGGACATGAAAAAGCAACAGAGGGTGAAAACAGACATGACGCTAACCACCCTTTAACCACTCTTGGTGGTCATTTATGCATGTTGCAGGGCTACATAGGGCACCAATACAGCCCTGCAACATGCATAAATAACCACCAAGGGTGGTTAGAGTCATGTCTGTTTTCACCCAGAGAAATGAAAAAGGCGACACTGTGCAAAAAATTCTAATGCCCATTTTTTCAAGAGCAAAGCTTTTCTGCAGAAAAGATTTTTTTGTGTTGTTTGTTTCATTTTTAAAACCTTGTTCATAAGCCACCTATTTTTGGCCAAGCTTCAGTATGCACTGGTGTCTTCAGTACAGGAGAGTCTGTGTCAAACCACATGCTAGTCTCTAAGTATGATAAAAGTGAGGAAACTTTACAATATATTTGTTCCTCCTATGATTTTTTTGGGGTCATTCCAGGAAATATATTTTTTTCTGAAAACAATTATAAAGCCATCTATGGTTGTTAACAAATGTAATGGTTGCCCGCTTTGATCCGCTAGCCACCAGCATGTTTGTGATTGCACCGCCAGATATTGGCCCAGAATTGCTCCCAAGCATGTCAGTGGTGAGTCCGGGATGTGATCCTGGAGGCCTCAAGGTCACAATCTAGGCTGCGGTCTGCCTGATCGGGACGAAGCAGCCAACAGGGAGCTATCACATCTGTTTTAGCCCACTGTGATGGCCGTCATTGGTCAGCATAGTTGCCCATCATGGCAGGGGACGGGGTGCCGTGCAGGAGCAGGGACGGCCACATGCTTGTGCAGCTCTCCACCCTCCCTGGCATCCCAGCAGCCGGCATGTTAATTGACCAGCCCAACCCAGTCTAGACTGTGCTGGTGACGGGTTTCCAATCCCAACTTAGGTCAGGTCATGAGGACGGCGTTCCACCATCACATTTGTAAATATCCTATGTTTCTCTGGTTTCCATTTAAGAAAAGTTTAAACAGATTCAGAAAGTTCTAGAATGGTTCAGTCACCTTACCAGGGGCAAGATCAAACACATTAGAGTAAAGCCAAAAGATGTTTCTCTGAAAATCTGCAGAATTTCAGAAGGTTTTGCTATTGTTGTTTTAAATTTAAGATATTTTTTTCTTTTAGTTTGTCTGCATTTACATCACACAAATTAATTCACTAATAACTAGCTCTCTCCCTTTCTCTACTGTTCAAAATATTTCAGGACTCTCTGAATCAGGAGTGGTATGTGGCTTCCATCACTCGGCCCGAAGCAGAAGCTTCACTCAAAAAAATAAATCAGGTGCAGTTTTAATAGTTATTCATCATTAGTAGATATGGCAAAATTACAATATTAGCTTTAGGAACAAATATTTTTTAAAGTAAAATATTTTTAAATGACCTTTGGTGTCTAAGCCCCATTGAATGTTATTGAAATATGTGTATAAATGTGAAATATGTTTTATTGAGATATGTGTCTAAATCACTTTTAGAAATCTACCCTTAATGGCTGTGGCATAAATACTTGCATTCCTGTGGAAATGTGAATTTACAAGTGAGATGTGGTTTTTCCACATGGGATAACCTTGGCCCCTTCCCCTTAGTCTTCTTCCAGTGTGGACATTTGCTTGTCTCCACGCTGAAGAGGACAAATGTACATCAGTACAGGAGCAGACATTTAAAATTAGGTTGCTGAAGCCTTTGTACTGTATTCATCTCCACAGCCAGATCCTCATAGGATTGTTCAGGCGACTATTGAGGAAACTGGCTTGCCTTTGGGTAGTTCTTGTGCTGCCCTTAAAAATATGTAGTACCAGAATTAGGGATGAAGAGCTCAACTACGTGCCCCCCCCCCCCGCCCCCGCACTTGTCTCATCATACAGAACAGTTGCAGGACACTGCAATTCTCTGTAATTGCACTTGTGCGGGCTCTGTGTTTGGCCTGGTTGATTCCCTCAAGCATCTTCTTCTCCACTGCCCCTGCTGGCATGATTTACGGGTTAAATGGTTGGCCTCTGTTTCTACCAATCCTGGTAACTGTGTTACATGGCAAACTTACCTTGCGGGTCAAGATGAAGTGTTATCTTGGAGGGTGGCCTTCTTTCTGTATAGTGTATTGCGAGTTAAGCAGTCCCAATAGGGGAGCCCCTCCCTTTTATATATTTGTTTACTTATATCCTTGTTCATTTATGTTGTGCTTTACATGTATATGTATCCTATGTTATGTTATGGCACTAGCTAAACATTAACATTTCTTATCAATCAATCAATCA
>QEPC01008745.1:1939507-1952181 GCA_003113815.1 Sphenodon punctatus
CTTGTCTCATCATACAGAACAGTTGCAGGACACTGCAATTCTCTGTAATTGCACTTGTGCGGGCTCTGTGTTTGGCCTGGTTGATTCCCTCAAGCATCTTCTTCTCCACTGCCCCCGCTGGCATGATTTACGGGTTAAATGGTTGGCCTCTGTTTCTACCAATCCTGGTAACTGTGTTACATGGCAAACTTACCTTGCGGGTCAAGATGAAGTGTTATCTTGGAGGGTGGCCTTCTTTCTGTATAGTGTATTGCGAGTTAAGCAGTCCCAATAGGGGAGCCCCTCCCTTTTATATATTTGTTTACTTATATCCTTGTTCATTTATGTTGTGCTTTACATGTATATGTATCCTATGTTATGTTATGGCACTAGCTAAACATTAACATTTCTTATCAATCAATCAATCAATCAATCATTGCACAAAGCTCCAAGAATAATTCTGGCAGCCTCCTTGGGCTGGTGCATCTTTTTTAGCTATGTAAAAAGGATTCAGTGAATAACACAAAGCCTGCACAGGCCTGATGTTTTGCTAAGGTTCTTAGAATTAGAGAACTTTTATCTCTAGAGTAGCACATTCAAATTAACTTTCGAACCTAGGCATTTTTGTTACTGAAGTCTACTTTGGTTTGGTTTTTCTTTTCTTCTTTTGACCAAACATTTATTAACCTCTTCAGGCTTGTGACTGTTCTTTCTCTAAAGCAACAACAAGATCAAGCTATTTAAAAGTATCTTTAAGTATTTTAATTATGAAATGGCCATATGGCATGCCAGTCAAAATTAATAATCATTTCATGTGTTTTCCTTTAGGATGGCACTTTCTTAGTGAGAGACAGCTCAAAGAAAACCCTTACAAACCCATATGTACTGATGGTGTTATACAGAGATAAAGTATACAATATCCAGATTCGCTACCAGGAGCAGAATTGTGTCTATTTGTTAGGAACCGGACTGAGAGGAAAAGAGGTATTGTATTGTCAGGGATGTAGCTAGGTTGGAATGGATCCGAGTGCAGAAGATTCCCACCCTTTCTCCTACTTACAGGGGATGCAGCTGCACCAGGGAGTGAGGCTCATGGCTCTAGTTCAGCTGCACCACTTATTATAGCTATGCCCTTAAGTACTGTACAGCTTTCCTCTGCCATAAACCAACCTGTATCTTTTCAATCCATCAGTGTCAGGCAGCTTGGTTATACACCTGTTCTTAATCCAGATTCAGTTGATATAAGTAACAGTGGATTCATGGTTTGAGTAAAACAATATATCAAGCCAACTTGATGTCCCCATATCACAAGGCATGACCATCATGCCCTGTTCTTCTTCTAGGATCTCCGCGATTCTCACTCTTGGGATTCACTTCCTGCTCCGCAGGTACCGGAAAACCTCTAACTAGCAGTCTTCCAGGCAGAATAGGTCTGAAAAATAGATCTTAAGGTGAGGGCTCCGCCCCTCCCTCCCCCTCCCTTCCTGCGAAAAGAGCAGGCTTGTAGTCTCATGAGAGCAGGAATCTATATATAGGAGAGAGGAGCCCTCGCCGCCTCAGTTCCTTCCAACCGTGCCGCGTTGGAAGACCTCCACGTTTCTCAACGAGTTTCAGCAGTTTAACTACTTTAATTCTTCTTCTGCTTCAACTTTTACCTCAGAAGAAGACCAACTTCTATGACTGAAGAGACAGTCGCCCCTTGCGGGCGCCCCCCCCCAGGGGTTGCACTGTTCTTTCTTCTCAGAGATGCAGCGCCCCTTGTGGGCTCCCCTCACGGGAATTACTGCTGTCTGCCACCGGGGAGCATGTCAGGTCCCACGAGCGTCAAAGGCGACAGCATTTCCTGTCCTGTTTGGCTGAGGGACATTACTCCCGCAAGTGCCCTCATTGTGCCTCCCTCTCGGCTGGCACCAAATGCACTCGAGCCTTGTGTCTCCTGGACCAGTTGATTCCACAGGTTCTGGCACCAATAGTGAGTACGTCCATACTGACACGGCGGAGCAACCCTAAGACTCATCTTCCCACCCCCGCCACCTGCCTCGGCACTGGCATGGGTACTATCCCCGCCGGTTGCTCTGACTCTCGGTACCTCTATACCTACTCCCATTGAGTCGGCTGGTAGGACCCCTACCGTCTCAAAAAAAAGAAAAGAAAAAAAAAAGAAAAGAAAAAAGAGAGACAGAGAGGCAGGCTGAAAAGGGAAAAGAAAGAAGTGGTGTCTCAGCGCTGACACTCCGCTCAGAACCTTTCAGGTGGAGACCATATTTTCCAAGCCCCTAGAGAGCATGGTACCGTTTCCGAGTGTCTATTAACAGGCTGCCTCACCACGTGTCAGCAGCATCTTGACACCAACTCCAGCTGCGGCACGGGTGAGTGAGCAGCAACTCTCCCCGGCGCTCCCGCCTAAGGTGCCTCGTCGCAGCCGCTCCCCTGAGGGACACTGCCAACACCAACGGTACCATTCCATCCCCTAGCCACAGTTCGGTATGGGAGTTACCTTACCAGACCTTTGGCTATTCCCGCATAGGGACTGCTCATGCGGATTGCAGATCCAGATCTTTGATCTGCTGACTACTGGTACCATAGGTACCTATGGAGCGTACCAGGACTATGATCCGCTGACTACCGGTACCATAGGTACCGCTCTCACAGGAGATCGCCACTGTTCACTGGTACAGTGATGCAGGACACTTCATTGGCTACACGTCCAGCACCACCCTTTGTGCCTCTGACTCCACCACGAGCACCACCCATGGCGTCGGTGTCTCAGCCTCCTGCTCCCCGGTGCAATAAACTGCCTCGCCTATGCCACTTCAGCCTCTGCCGCTCCCTGTACCGGTGGTACCGGCTACCCCCATGGTACCAGCTCCACAGTTGACAAAGCCTCTTGGATCTGTGCATCACCAGGGCATAAGGTCAGCACCCCCGTCGGGGACTTCCCTCATCGAGACACTGTTCGACGAGCCCCGCGCCTGCTGGGTTTTCTACCCACAGCGCAGTCCACACTATCGCAACCTCTCCACCGAGGACATTAAGCCCTTCCAGGCTTTTCTTTAACGACCTCTGCTGCACTACCTAAGCTTCCCACTAAGGTGGTGAAGCAAGCTCAGTCTGGACCAGTGTTTGGTATCTTGGGGTCCGGAGATACAGGACACGTCTCTATCCCTATACTAGACCAACTCTTAGAACCAGCTAGACAGTGTGGGCCAACCCCCTCCCCCCAATAAATTGGCAGACTCTCTCTATCCCTTATCTAAAAGGTTTATGAGATGTTCCACTGGCACTCAGCTCCTATTCTTAGTCATTGCAGCTGCCTCCCTTAAGTCCAGATCAGGGGGCATCCTAACCTTGCCTGTGGATAGGGTAGGTAGACGCCTCGACGTCAAAGGATGCAAGAATCTTCCCTTCTGAGACCCTTTCCCTCAGGGCAGCTTATTTTGCGTCTGTCCTCTATGGGTACCAACAATGGTTATGGGCTCAGCTCTCCTAGATCTCTGATCGGGCTCAGCTCCTGGCCCTCCAAAGAGAGGGCATGCATATTGCTCAATTTCACTTGACAACTAACATGCATATAACTGTCTCCAATAGCAGGAGCATGGCCTCGGCCATCTTCCTGCGCCATCACGCTTGATTGCGTTCCTCCGCCCTACCCCCTGAAAACAACACCCATGTAGCAGACTTACCTTTCGATGGCTTTGGCCTCCTCACTACTTCAACTGATGACACCCTTACAAATATCAAGGAGATGTATCACACAGCTAGGTCGGCTCGGGTCGTCAGACCATTCAGGAAGTGCAAGTCTTACAATTCAGCAAGCGCTTTCCCCTACCAACCCCGGTACTGATCCAACTATGCGTTCCCATCACGCAGGCCGTACACTCCTTCGTACCAGCAAACACAGTCTGCTCCCTTGCAGAACAGAAAGAAGTTTCCCTGCCAGAAGGAAAAGGGGGGGGCTCCGGCACCACCTCCTCCACTGGCCGGGGCCCTAAGCAGCGTTTTTAGGTCTCTGCAGGTCAGCGAGGCATGCCTACATAGGCAATTCCTGAACCGTCTCCGCCCATACTTCTCCCAGTGGGCTACCTCACTGACTTATGGGTCAGAGAGGTCAGCTTTGCAGTTGCTCCACAAATACTACAAGAAATCCTGAATCTCCTGGCTAGGAGCCATTGAGAAGGTTCCCCCCTCTGAGTTAAGCACTGGATTTTATTCAAATTACTTTCTTGTCCCTAAGAAGGATATGGATGTCAGACCCTCCTTGCATCTCAGACACCTTAATATCTTTATCAAACAGTTAAATCCGCTTGACTACCCTACCCATCATTATGCCGGGTCTCCAGCAAGGAGATCGGTCGGCCTCTCTTGACCTCCAAGACGCCTACTTTCATGTCGCCATTCACTCATCGCACAGGCGATACTTCCATTTTTCTCGTTCGTTCACAACATGTTCAGTATACTGCCCTCCCCTTTGGTTTCTCACCAGCACCAAGGGTCTTTAAAAAGTGTCTCGCAGTCGTTGCAGCCCACCTACGCAAGAACAACATACGACTGTTTTTCCGTACCTGGATGACTGCCTCGTAGCAGCTTCGTCGCCACAGACTATCTCTATTCTACAGAATCTGGGGCTAGTTATCAACTACCCAAGGTCTCTCCTCGAACCTACCCAGAGGTTTCAGTTCATAGGGGCAGTCCTGGACACACTGCACATCCCTCGAGACAGGTTTTGCACGCTCAGGGACAGTGTTCTCTGTCTGCAAGGACACACTCCCATACCTGTGTGTTTTTTCCTCAGACTGCAGGGTCTCAGGGCAGTAAACACTGCCATCTCACCACATGCTCGGCTCCGGTTCCGGCCCCTGCAGCAGTTGTTTGCTCAAGTCTACCTCTCCAGTATGCTCACTATTCCTCAGAAGGTTCCCAGCTCCACCCCAGGGTGGATGGAACCATCTTGCCTCCTTCAAGGTATGCCCTTCCGCCTTCCCCAGATCCATGTGTCCATCTCCATGGACTCTGGTCACCGGAGCATACCCTCCTACATATCAATCACCTAGAGCTCAGGGCCATACGATGGACACTCAGAGGCCTACTGCTTCACGTAGCGGCCCACAATATTCAGATCTTCATGATGAGTCGCGTACCTTCTTACACCAGTGTGCCTGTAGTGATGCTGAGTACATATCTCTCGAGTACAAGAGAGCAACGGAGAGGTTTCAGAGGGTCGCCCTGAGGACACCCCTCTCCCCCTGTACTCTGGTCTTCTCTCTCTCTCCTTGCCACCACCCCCCCTCCGGCTCCATACCCCGGAGCCTGACACAACAACAAGAGAGCAGATCGCTTGCCGTCACGTAACACATCAGCTCGACTGGGCCTTCAATGACAAGGTCCTCCAGGACATCTTTCGCCGCTGGGGAACCCCACAGATCGACCTGTTTAGCAGGACTTGGTGTCCTAGCGGAGAGACTCCTTGCTCAGGAAGCCAAGGGTCATGGGTGTTAATCCCCTGTGCTACTGATGCCGTCGAGTAGGAGAGGAAAAGGCTGTACAGCATCTCAACACAATGCTAACTGCTGAGCTTCTGCAGTGGAGTGGGCCAGGCTGCAGGCTTAATATCGGACGCCTTAGTCATCACTCTTGGGCAAGGCAGTTGTTTATGCCTTTCCTTCCGTTCCACTCCTCTACAGAGTGCCCCACATCCTGTTGGCCATCCACATGGGCATGCTATAACACAAAATGGAAACGCTTCGCTGCCTGCTACTCTTTTGTCGATATCTCACTAAAGTAACTCTCCATGAGTCACATTCTCACTTATTTACTTCAGTTGCACCCTTCGGGACTCATGATTGCCTCCCTTAAGCTGCATGTTGCTGCTCCCTCTTCCGGCCTTGACCCTTTGGAGAGGTCTAGTCAACACATATCCTATATCGCAGCTGGTCTTGCAGTAGGACTGTAACCTAGTCCTCTCTGGCCTCTTGGGCCCTCCCTTTGAGCCTATGGCATCCGCCTTGCTGGAGAATGTCTCCATCAAGACAGCCTTCTTGTTAGCTATCACTTCTGCAGACAGGGTCTCTGAAATCTCAACCTTTCGTGCTTCTCCACCATATACATGTTTCCACATCAGCTAGGTGGATCTCTGAATTGACCCTGCTTTTCTCCCAGGGGTTGTTTCCCCCTCTTTTTTTTTTTTAAGTAAATCAAACGGTTTCCTTACCAGTTTTCTTCCCGCGATCACACACATGCACGAGAGACCGGGCACTTCACTCCCCGATGTAAAGAGAGCCTCTCCTTCAGTCGAACTTGCTCTATACGAGCATCGGATGCTTTCTTCATCTCCTATGGAGGCTGACGCAATGGAGTTAAGGTAAGCTTACGAAGGCTCCCAAACTGAATGCTTCTATGCATTCACAGATTCTACTAAAGGGCCAATAAACTACCTCCTTCTCAACTGAGGGCGCACTCCACTAGCGCAGTCGCCTCTTCCATTGCCTACATTCGACAGGTGCCTATTCTGGACATCTGCAGAGCTGCCACATGGTCCTCAGTGCATGCCTTCTCCAGGCACTATGCTCTGGATCTCGCAGCCACGTGGGATGCAGGAGTGGGAAGAGCAGTTCTCGGATCCATCATTGACTTGAACCCCCGAGACACCCTCCTCCTCGAGGTAGGTCTAGTCTTACTGCTTTTCACTCTCCCAAGAGTGAGAATCGCGGAGATCCTCGAAGAAGAAAAAGAGGTTACTTACCAGTAACTCTGTTCTTCGAGAGAACTCTGCAAATTCTCACGACCCGCCCACATTCCCCTCTGTCTCGGAGGTCCCATCACCTGGGTCTTCCTGGGATGGGTTTGAAAGGAACTGAGGCAGTGAGGGCTCCTCCCTCCTATATATAGATTCCTGCTCTCACGAGACTACAAGCCCGCTCTTTTTGCAGGGAGGGAGGGATGGAGCCCTCACCTTAAGATCTATTTTCCAGGCCTATTCTGCCTGGAGACTGTTAGTTAGAGGCTTTCCGGTACCTGCAGAGCAGAAAGTGAATCCCAAGAGTGAGAATTTGCGGAGCTCTCTCTAAGAACAGAGTTACTGGTAAGTAACTTCTTTTTCTACCATATAGGCAGGGCAGGAGGCCACCTAGGGTAGCACGTTCAAGAGAGAAGCTCTCCCCCCAAAGCCACCAGCTCCACAGCTAGATCAGGGCAGGAAGAGCCACCCCTTAAAGCCACCCCTTAAACCTGAAATGGCCCCACTGCCTCCAATCCAGCCGCAGTGTACTGCAACCGTCAGGGGGAGAGCCACTCCCTTGAAGCCACCCCCCGCCATCTCCGATCCAGAGCTGCAGTGTCTGGATGGGGGTAGGTGGGTGTAAAGGGATGGGGGCCCCCAAGGGAAGCCAGTTCAAGGGGGTTGCTTCTCCCTCATCCATCCACTGCCAAGTTTTTCAGTGGGATGTGGGGGAGCCAGGGAGAGCTGCCCCATTGAATTTGTCGCCTTGGGCAGCCCTGCTTCTCCCATGTGCTACTCCCAATCCAGCCACAGAGCTTTGGTGGGGCTGGATTCGGCCAGGGAATTGTGGGGCAGCTGAGGATGGCAAGTTCAAGGGGGTGGCTTTCTCCCACGCCCCACTCCGTCCAACCACTGCCAAGTTTCATAGGAGGGCAGGGGGTGCACCTGCCTGTGGTCATCTAGGACAGCAAATATCCCTGTCCCGCTCCTGGTTGTTCCTTACATTAACTCAGTCCTCAGGAGGATCACACCAAGCCTCCATTTACCTTTCTTCTTAGTGTAATGTATTTATAAGCCATTGAAACGAGCTCTACAAAACCCTAAAAACCCCAAGTATGTGCTGTTTAAATATTACTGATTTAGCTTACTCTGTAGCGAGAATCTTGATTTTAAAACACTTTTTTTCCAAACATATAGGATTTCAATTCAGTGGCAGATATAATTGATTACTTCAGAAGAACACCGCTTCTGCTAATTGATGGAAAGGATCGAGGGTCAAGAAACCAATGCACGTTAACATATGCTGCAGGATTTGTCTAGAGGAAAGACTCATGAAAGACCAAGTTCAGGATAATGGTTCACAAAAGGAGCATAATCTCATGCTATTTCATTTTTCTTCAGTGAACTTAGATAATGAATTATTAAAAGTTCTTCAGATTTTAATGAAAAAAGTAAAACGCTTATTTTTAGTTTCACCACATATTTTTTCTACAACTTATTTATTACACCATGCTGTTCACCAACTGCATGAAAGGTTTTCATTTGAGTGATATGTCATTCTTCAAAATACACACTTTACATCATGATGTGCTGTCCTTGCCCTCTTCTTGACATATGTGCAATGTATACATTGATGCAAAACTTTGCTATGACAGGCACAATGGCTCCCCCCCTTAGGGATGTGCAAATGTGGTTCGGCCATTCAGTGTTCGGTCCGAACTCGGCCTGTTCGGAAAACTGAACTGAATGCCCGAAGCCCCAAACAGTTTGGCTGCATTCAGATGGGTTCGGGCGGGAAAAACAGGGCTGGCAGGCCCAGGGAGGGGGGGCAGCTTAGGAGCAGACTTCCTGGTGCCAGGGGTGGAGAGGCTTCGAATAGCAGCCAGCCTGCCCAATCACCTTCCCTCTTTTCCTCAGGCCACTGGCTTCGCAGTCTGTGATTGGCCATGGGCTAGGCTGCACGGAGCTGATAGGGCTTGTGATAAGGCGGGCGCAGCAAGTAATAAAGGTCATTGCCCTCCCCCCTTCCAACTCCTTCTGAGCTAGCCACTGATCCTGTCAGCAGGCATTTTCAGAAGTCTCCCTTTCTCAGCAGTTTGTGTTCCTCCCAATCCAGCAGAAGCCATGATGCCATGGGCACCCCTGGGGGCCAAGCGCCGAGCCTGCCTGCCCGGGAAAGCCGGGGCACCAAGCCTTCCTGGTCTCTGCTGCTGCTGCATCTCCTATGGCCTGCCATGCCCCCACAGGCTCCCCTGGAGTGCCCCTAGCCTCTGCCGCAGCCAAACTTTCTGAACGTTCGGCAGGACCGAACCCCACCAGACCGAACCCATGAACCCAAAATAAGTTTTTAGACCAAACGGCCGAACATCCAAACCCCGTTCTGGTCGCACATCCCTATCCCCGCCGCCCCCAGCAATTAACACTGTATAACTATTGTTCATGTCAGGTTTACAATAACAGCTACATTAACCTGGTAAGAAAAATCTGTCCAAGTTTCAGAAGGGCTTCAAATCTGTAAATCATAGCATAAGTATTAACTGAACTTATTCTTGTTGAAAGATTATAGTGTTTACTTTGACATACTTCATGTACATTGGTGTAAATTAAATTCAAATTTTGGTTAACAGAATCATTAAAATGAAACCTTCCCGTAACATTTTTCAAAGTCTGTTTTCTATTGTAAGCCTGCACTTGATGGCTGCACTTATTACTATGTCATTGCTATTCCCAGAGTTTCTATAGGTCTCTACATTACATGTTCTCCATCTCTGCAGATTTGAGTGATCACTTCAGACTACCAAATCCAGATCTGGTTCTGTGTACACTGGGGACTCAGTAATTGTTTACCAGAAGTAATGTAGGATTTTCTTCTTTGGCCAAGATAGGGTGTGTGAACTGTGTGTGTGTGTGTGTAAATAAAACTTATGCACACACATGTGTGTGCATGTTATTATGTTGTAACCCCCATCTCAGCACACAGGATGAGCAGGACAAAAATTTAAATAAATTAAATTAAATAAGAATTCAAACAATCTGCCACTCCATTCTTAAAAAACAAGTTTTAAAGTGTGGTGAAGCTAAAAAAAAAATTAAAAAAACAAAAACAAAGTTCTCCTTTATGAATGTTCAAGCAGATACAGTTGGTGCTAGCACGCAGGCCCAGTGAAATTAATGGGACTTCTGCCCACACTAAGGATGAAAACAAACAAAACGCTAATTCCACTTTAACACCACTTTAACATTTCTTATGCATATTGCAGAGATGTATTTGTGCCCTATGCAGCCCTGCAACATGTATAAGAAATGTAAAGTGGTGTTAAATTTATTTATTTCATTGTATTTCTAACCTGCACCCTCCTGCCAACAGGAGCACGGGGCAGCTCACAATAACCATCAATAATAAAATACATATATATATATATATATATAAAAATACAAAATAGAAATAGAAAAATGCCAACCATAAAATACATAATACACAAAAGTGAAGTTAAAAGCCCTACCCCATCCCTAACCCCTCACCGTTCACCTGTCTCCCTCACCAAAAGCCTGACGGAAACGCCAGGTCTTTGACTGTCTTTGGAAAGAGGGAAGGTTCAGGGCCAATTGGGCCTCTGTCGGGAGGGAGTTCCACAGCCTGGGTGCGGCCACTGAGAACACCCTCCCCATTGTTGCCACTTGGGGGACTTCAAGGAAGGCGCCTATGGCCAACAACAGGGGCCAATCCAGGACCCGGGGCGTGAGGTGATCCTGCAGATAGGCAGGGCCCACACTGTGTAGGGCTTTATAGGTCAAAACCAACATCTTGAATCGGGCCCGGAAGACTATATGCAGCCAGTGCAGAAGATGGAGCACTGGTGTAATGTGCTCATGATGACCCGTCCCTGTGAGGAGACGGACTGCCATATTCTGCACAAATTAAAGTGGAGTTAGTATTATGTCTGTTTGCATCCAATTTTGCTAGCAGCTGTGCTATTTTCTCAAAGTATCATGCTACCTATGTTCTAAAGTGGGTGTTTTTGCACACACATTTCTCCTGATTTGTTTGCTTTTACATTCTGAACTTTCTGTGTGTCTAAATCACTCACCCAGATCTTAAACATCTGGCTCTTTGAACTTCTGCATAGAACTTCTCCCAGAACTTGTGTGTGTAAAAAGTTCTCCTGGTAAACTGCTTTGCTCCAAGCAGCTGTGGTCACTTGGTTTCCATGGCAGCCCTTCACGTCTACAGCTGCAGCTACTTTACTCTGCCTCAGAGCCGTGTTTGTGTGAAGAATGCATCCAACAAATACCTCGGGCAGTGTGTGTGTGTGAGACTGAGAGAGAAGAATGCATCTGGAACTTACTTATGGACTTGTAAACCCAGAAGATTGAAAGACCAGCACTTTAAGGTGTGTGTAAAAATGTCCAATGTAACGTATACAGCTATAACTTGCATGATGCCATTCGCATGGGCTGAGCCCCATTCAATTCAGTGGAACTCATGCCTGTGTTAATTGGTAAAAAGGTGGTGTTTTCATGAAGGCAGAAGGATTACACTTCTAGTTGAGAACTCCTTCTGTCTTTATCCTGGTCCCACTGAAATGAATATCAGTCTTTTCACTGATTTCAGTAGAAACAGGTCTGATTCCATTTTTCAGCTGAGACATTAGATTAATACAATTGCAAATATTTAATTTCTCTCCATAACATGTCCTGTTCTTGAACTGGGACATCTTGTCTCTCAGTTATTGTCATATCCACTTAAGAAATATTACATTAAATCAACACAGCAGCATATAGTTATTTTTAAAGAGTCTGCAATAATATATCTATAAGAGGCATTTCTTTTTACAAAACATTTCCACCATTTCATGTAAAGTATTTCACATAAAGAATCTGGCTCACTGCTGCATTAACCTATTTTTATGCCAGTGTAAATCAACTCAGGGGTCAAATTCAAATCAATCACAGAACTACAGATATCTGCATAGTAAACTTATCCCATGGCTTAAATCCTACAGTTTTAAAGTGGTATGGGTGCAAAATGCTAAACTCTAAAGGACAACATTCTCAAGTGCCCACTGATTTGACGGTGCCTCCACAGATGACTAAGGTAACATTTCTTAAAATATGGTTGCATATGGCAGTTTGTTCTGAAACCCAATTTCTCAATTCTATACACACACACAAACTGCTGTCCATCAACAAATGCACTATATACTAACAGGTTTTATCTGGGACAAAATCTTTTTGAGAAGGAGAAGCTTCAATATCTAACATCAAATGACAAGGAGCAAAACAAACAACACTACTAGATGCTCTTTGCAGCAGCTTATAATACTATAGTATAAAACAATACGCATTGGACGAATCATCTGAACAAATTTTCTATTACATCATGAATGTTCATGTTCCTATAAATGAAAGATATGCTATGAGAATGTCCTGACCACAAAGAAATCTGGCAGAAGGACTGTATCTAGTGATGATAAAGAAGTGAGGGGTGGAAAGCGGTTGGTTTTCTAATAGTAGGGTATTTTCATACGTGACAGCTCTTCGAGCCATCATGCATTGATCCAGCCTGTGGTGAGAACCCTCACCATGGGAAGGATCAGGCCTGGCTGCCCAACAAATGTGTCAGCATATGGGACTTGGAAGGGGGTGGGGAGAGCATGGAGGAATGTGCAGATGTGGCGTCCCCACCCCCCGCACTGTTCAGTGCAGCTCGGCCCTTTCCCTGACTGGCAGGTGCAGTGGTCTATTAGGCCACTGCACTTGCCTAGAAAAGCTCCGGCCACCAGCCGGAGTTAAGTAGAGCCGGGTGTTCAACCATAGTCCAGGGTTGCCTTCCCCACACCGTGGCAGAGCTAACTCTGGGATGTGCACTGGCAGGGAGCCCAGCACACAATCCGGAGTTAGCTCTGCTACGGCCTGGGGTAAACACTGTTCCCGCCCACAGCAAACACCTGGCGGGCGGGTGCAGACGTGACACCACCAT
>QEPC01008745.1:1976973-2000127 GCA_003113815.1 Sphenodon punctatus
TGTTCCTAATCCATTGCCATCCTCCTCCTATTTCACCCATCCCACACATTTACCTCCCTAGTATCATTTATTTAGATTAGATTAGATAGATTTAGGTGTTATTTTTATTTTTTACCCATCCCTGTGTTCTTTCTCCCTACCCTCCATTGAATCCTCCCCTCCTCCCTTTATATATTCCATCCCTGATTCCCTTCCCCTGTTTTTGGATTTATTTAGAGTAGGATTAGATTGATTTAGGTTTCATTTCAGTTTTGTACCCCTTCCTGTGTTGTTTGGTGTGAGCTGTCTGTGTCCCGTCCGTCCGTCCGTCCGTCCGTAAGAAAGAAAGAAAGAAAGAAAGAAAGAAAGATCGATCGATCGATCGATCGATCGATCAAGTGGGGTTGCACAATCTGCAAATTAGGTCACAGTCCCAACTGATATTTGATATACTTTGCATGTTTTGCTGCTGCCTGTGATCATGGATGTTTACGTTTCAAAATGCAGGCAAAATACTTGGCAACATTTGCTTTAATGAATATTTCTTTGACAGCAATGAATGCACATTTCACAGTGCCCTTGTAAAAGGACAGATTCACGGTGTTCTTTAACCTATCAGCACTCATATCTCACCACGCTCTTTAATATACAATAGAATTACCAAATATTTTTTCACTAAATCTATGACGTTTTAATCATTAGGGAGGATCTCAATACACTTAGTTCCTATGTATTCTGACCCTTTTGTTTAACCACAAAAGCACCTTTATTTATTTTATTTATTTATCTTTAGATTTCTTGGCCTCCTCCTCCTCCTGCAGCAGCTTGGGGTGGTTCACAACATGCTTAAAACAATATAGAAATGTAAATTAATAATAACAATAAAACACTATAAAATTCAACAATAAAAATTAATAGTTAACTCCAAGCTAAGCAAAAAACCTCCCCCCTCACCCATCTCCCTCGCCGAAAGCCTGGCAGAACAGCCAGATCTTACACTGCCTTCAGAAAGAGGGGAGTTTTAGGGCCAGGTGGACCTCTGTCAGGAGGGAATTCCACAGCTGCAGTGTAGCCACCGAGAATGCCCCCCTCATCCTTACAATCCAAGATACCCAAGGGACTCTGAGGGAGGCATCCCAGGCTGACTGCAGGAGCTGATCCATGGCTCAGGGGGTGAGACGATCCTGCAGATAAGCAGAACACAGACGGTTTAGGACTTTATAGTCAAAACCAACACCTTGAATCGGGCCCAGAAAACTATAGGCAGCCAGGCAAAGATACCTCATGCAGGCAAACCTGGACTCTTGTTACCATGAGAGGCTAACATTAATTAAGCTGTTTATTTTATTATTCCCCACAAATTCAGCCTAATTTTTGATTAGCAAGTTGTTTTCCATCCCATCCAATTTTCCTTTGAATAGTTTGGATGTACAGCTTGCAGACAAAGAGGTATTTTTTGTGGGGTGTAAATGTTTTTCTTCAGTTGTTTGGCATTTATTTTTCAAGTTGTGCGGCTAAACATCATCAGTGTCTAAAACTTTTTTTAAAGAGGAGAATATTAAATGAACTTGAGACAACTTTTCATTATAGATGAAACTCATGAAACTTTTCAGATATGCAGCCACTTCATGATAATCCAGCAGGTGTCCAAATACACAGGAATAATGAATGTGACCCTGCCAATCACAACAAACAACAATTGAGGCTTTCACTGTGAAGTGAAGAATGAAAACTGACACTGGAATGGCAGTTTCTCTAATTTTATAGACACTACTTTATATTTTTAGGTCATGGAAAACTGAATATTTGCAGCAGTAGGTTGTAGGATCATTTTTAGCTGCCCTCTTAGTTAACCTAACTCAGGAGATATTTGCAAAAACCTCAACACAAATTCTGCTCCTACTGCATAGCCTCTGTTCAAGAACTTTGGAGGCATACCATGGCAGTTCCTCCTGAATCAACCTGGGATGCATTTGAGAGTCACAACACCAAAGCAGATGCATATGGCCACCATAAAGGGTGCTTTTAGACAGATAGCAGTTCTGCTACTGCCCATGCCAGCCTGCTTCACTCCCTGGTTGACCTTTCCATGTAGAAAGCAAATGGCAGCCTCACCGCCAGCACTCTGGACATCCTGGAGCACGTTATGTGGAGCTGGCCTGCCATCCCCGGGGCAACGGAACAAGTGGAGCTGCTGTCCATCTTTTGGGTGGACCCACACTGCAGTTCCACAACCGGTCAACACCATGGAGTTGTGGCTGCCAGCCTAGAGATTCGAGTGTGGCACCAACTCTATGGTGCGGTGCCATGGCCCAGGGAAACCACCTGTCCATCTAAAGTGGATGCAATCGGGGCTGGAAGCATGTAGATGTGGGGGTGCACCCCTNCATCACTTCATACTTGCCAACATTAAATTTCATCTCCCATTTGGATACCCGGTCTTACTAGAGTCTCCTGTAATTCCTCACAGTCCGCTCAGGTTTTAACTGCCTTGAATAACTTTGTGTCATCTGCAAATTTGATCACCTCACTTTTTACTCCTGGTCCTATCAAATGCTTTCTGAAAATCCAAATATACTATATCGACCAGCTCACCCTTATCCACATGATTATTTACACCCTCCAATATATGTGAGGTACAACTTCTCTTCAGCTAAATCCAGGTTGACTCTTCCCCATTATGCCCTTATCAATATGACCAGTAATTCTGTTTGTTAGCAACAGTTTACACCAGTTTCCCTGGCACCCTTGTCAGGCTCACTGGTCTGTAGTTTCCAGGATCATCTCTACAGTCCTTCTAAAATATTGGCATTACATTCTCTATCCTTCAGGTCTCTTGTACAGTGGCAGATTTTATCAATCGGTTACAAATTAACAATAGTATGTCTGCGATTTCACATTTGAGTTCCTTCAGAACTCTGTGGTGAATACCATCTGGTCCTGGTGATTTGTTACTATTTAGTTTGCCAATTTGCTCTACAACCTCTTCCAGTCACATTGATTTGTGACAGCTCTCCCGGTTCATCACCTACAAAGAGTAATTCTGGCATGGGTATCTTTCCAACACCCTCTGCAGTGAAGACTGAAGCACGGAATTTATTCAACTTCTCTTCAGTGGTCTTATCTTCTCTGAATAACCCATTTCAACCTCTGGTCACCTAATGGCCCAACTGACTCTCTAGCAAGCTTCTTGCTTCTCATGTATTTGGTGGGGGAAAGTTATTAGTTCTTGCATCTTTAGCAAAAGATATTATAGGCCCTTTTTACACAGGCAGCACCCAGGCATGAACACCCAGGAAACTGGGTGTTCATGCCTGGGTGCTGCCCATGTACATCCCATGGCAGGGTGGGTGGGGTCTGTGTGCATGCATGCATGCATGCTCCTGCGCACACCTATCTATACCCCACCTCCACTCATCCCCCGCACACGGAGCAACCAGTGAAAATGACGGTTGCTCCCTGCATGTTGATGGGTGGAGGTGGGTGTAGATGGGTGTGCGCCCATCTACACCCTCCCCCCACCCACCGCACATGAGCCACAGTGCACACCGACACCCCCCATGCCACGGCCCATGTAAAAAGGGCCAAAAATGTACTTGGGAAAGTTTCATTAGCTAGGAAGCTTTTATGACAGCACAAATATTTCTGTCTTCATTTCATCTCATTAAGCTATAAGATTCTGTAACTGTCCACCTCAGGGGACATGTGTTTTGTCTAATATAGAGAGATGGCATCCATCAAACAAAATAAATAAATAAATAAATAAATAGGAAACTCATATGCAGAATAAAGAAAGCCAGATTTGGTGTTGGCATGCCCTTCAGTACAGTGCTTGCTGCCCCCAAGGGCATAAACCCCACTATATAAACTAACCCTGTGAATAAGATTTATACACACCCCTCCCTCATAAGGAGATAGGAGAGGGTGAACACTCTAGCCATCCCATCCCCTTCCTTCTGATTAATAGGCATCCTAACTGGCCGTAAGCACCTACAAAGATAATAAGGATGGCACCTATTCACCCTAAACATTACCTCATGCCCCAAAGACAACAAATCAGTGGCCACTTAATTAACTGAATAGCCCGACTTGCAAGAAACACAAGTTTCTGAACAGTTTGTAAAATAGATAGAAACCCAGGAATTCTCTGTAACATGAGACTTACCATGTGAGCTGAAAGGGAGCATGCCTGAGATTCTCTCACGCCAAGACAGCAAGGATCCACTGACTTGGCTCTAATCCCGAAGGCAATAAACCAGAGAGTGAGCATGTTTTGATAGTANCTGGGCTTTTGGAGGGAAGGGGGGGAGGGAGGGGTAAATGGGGGAGATTGGTGGGGTGGGAAATTTGGGGGAATTGGAGGGTAGGGTTAGGGTTGGGGGTTTAAATGTTTTTTTTAAAGTGATGTTGGTTTTTAATATATTTTATTGTTTTGCCCTATTATTAGCTGCCTCAAGATGCCGTAGGCATGAGGGGGCGGCATAAAAATACTAATAAATAAATAAATAAATAAATAAATAAATAAATACCAACAATTTCAACCCCACTTTTAAAAACTCCATCCTAACCCAGCCCACCCATCCCATCTCCCTCAGCAAAGACCTGGAGGAACATCCAGGTCTTACACTGTCTACGGAAAGAGGGGAGGTCAGCAGACAGGCAGACCTCCAACAGGAGGGAGTTCCACAGCTACGGCGCGGCCACCAACAATGCCCTCCTCATGGTTGACACCCGGGAGAATTCAGCCGACTGGAGAGGCCGATGCAGGATCTGGAGGGTGAGGCGGTTCTGCAGGTAAGTGAGGCCCAGGCCATGTAGGGCTTTAAAGGTCAAAACCGAAACCTTAAATTGGGCCCATAAAATTATTGCCTGCCAGTGCATAGAGCAAAGCACTGGAGAAATATGCTCACGTCGGCCTGTCCCGTTGAGGAGATGAGCCGCCACATTCTGCACCATCTGCAGTCTCCAGACCATCACCAAGGGTAGCCCCACATAGAGCACGTTACAGTAGTCCAATCTCAAGGTAATAAGAGCATAGATGATCATGGCCAGGTCCAAGTCCAAGACATACGGCTGAAGCTGACATAACAGATGTAACTGGCAAAATGCACCCTTCACCACAGCCACCACCTAGGCATCCAGGCGGAGCTGCGGATCCAGCAGCACCCCCAGACTACGGACCTGGGATACCAGGGGAGGATGGACCCTATCAATGATGGAGGCCATCACTCCCCCGACTTTACCCACAACCATCACCTCCATCTTGTCGGGATTTAACTTCAAGCTACTCACCCTCATCCAGTCCCCAACAGCTGAGAAACACAGGTAAGCACAGAGACTGACGGACCTGGGTCAGATGAAAAAGAGGTTACTTACATTCATCATAAAGTTCATTGAGACACAACTTCTAGTTTGGGATATTTGCATATCTGTTGCCACCTCGAACAAGTCTGCTACAATGGATCGTTTTGTGTCTGATGAGGTGTTTGCAAACATCTTTATTCATGCAATGACTACTGCCACACTATTGAAATCTTCTTCTTTTATTTAGTGGCTTGAAAAGCAGAATCTTAAAGTTTGCCATCTGTTATGCTTTGATTTCTGGTAACATAGAATGATTCCATTATTCAGTGGAGGAGAAGCTAGTCTGTTCCATTACAATCAACTCATAATTAGAATTTGTACACATACTGTGCTGCCAAAAATACTCCACCTACTGGCAACTTTTTCTGCCACTTTTAAGCACAGACAGATAGTAGTTAACAGTTTCAAATGTTTGTAAATACTGTGATTTCCGCCCCGCCCTAAAAATCCTCCTTAAAACAATCAACAGTTATATCTGTCTACAATTAGAGCTTAACCATGGATAATACTATGAACACTGCTACTTTTGGTAATGTGCCAACCTATTGCTGCTGTTCAATTTACTTAAGAAGTAATTGAGAACATAAGAACATAAGTAGTGCCATACTGGGTCAGACCAATGGTCCATCAAGCCCAGCATCCTGTCTCCGACAGCAGCCAATCTCTTTCTCTTGGGAGACGTACCCAACAGATCACAATGGGCAATACATTCCCTGGTGTTCCAGGCCCCAACAGTAAGAGGTTACGTTCCCCAAAACTAGTTGGCTAATAGCCATTAATGGACCTATCCTCTAAGAATTTATCCATTTGCATAGAATATTCAATGGCTAACCATATGCGTAATTATTTTTTAAAACTTAACTGTCATGATATTCTGTATGTTTAGTTGACAGCATTAGCACTGAAGTCCTTGGCCCTTGGGAAAGTAAGGCCCTTTTTACATGGGCCTCTCCCACTCATGAACACGCAGAAATCTATGTGAAGGACACAGCACGGGCACACGTGGTGAGTGGGGGTGCGTGTGTGCTCCCGCCTATCATGCTTCCCCACTCACCCCCCCATTCATCCCCACTCATGGAGCAACTGGGGAAAACGGAGGTTGCTCCATGCGTGGGGATGTGTATGCAGCCATGTGCACGCCCCACCCACCCCCTGTGCACGCACTGGTGCACCCACGCACCCCCTACCTGGCGGAGCTCTATAAAAACAGCCTAAGATTGGAGTTTGCTGATGTGGCTTATCATCTGGTACGCTGTAAATACTAGTGTGCTTCTTCAAATCCTAGTTATGCCGTATAGATTAATGGGAAGAACCAGAATCAAGTATATATTGCTTTGTTAAAAAGGAAAAAAACCTGCAACAAAACTCTTAGCTTCTATAACTCATTTTCAATTGCTGATCTAAACCATATCATAGCTACAAATCATGTCAGGAAATGAATGACTCAATCAGTATAAGATGTGCAGTGTTTTAATACTTCATATGAGAAAATGCTAGCACTATTTTAAAATTAAAACCAATTTTATTTGTTCTGACAATGTGGCAAACCCCATCATTTTTACTAAATGATGAATTACCTCATAGGAAGCATAACATCAGATGCTGGAGCAGTTCTTCGGCAGCAATTACCTTGCAGCACTTCCCTGTAATTAGGTTTTAAGCTAGGATTTTTCAGGTGCTGAGTATAATAAACGAGATGCAACCAGAAATTAAACTCTAGGATTACCCACAGCCATGCTGTGAAACTAAAACCATTATGCCGCATCTCAATTCCTACTTCTCTCAATAGGAAGCATGATCTCTGAAAACTGAAACTGATGACCAAAAGAAACTTCACTACCAGAGGATCTTTCTCTGCTGAATATAGTGCATTAATTAGAAGCAAATTCAGCAACATGACTATCCTTGTGTTGACAGAAAAGCCTTGTGCTTTATTTCACGTCCACGCTTACGCACATTTAGTAAATAAGACTTAAGCACTGTCAAAGTCATAGAAGGGATATTGAACTGACCTCTTTCTTTTGTCAGTGCAGGGATACTAGACATCAAACAAAGCTACCGCAAACAGATAATTTACTAAAAAAAAAAAATCAACAAGAAACTATACAGTTTCTATATACACATATACAATGTCAATCGTTTAAAAAAGCCAAAATAGCTATATTATAATTTCCAAGTTTGGAAACCAAATCCCAAAACGTTTTGAGATTAACTCTTCATCAGGGGTATTGAAACAGAAATATAACAACAATTCATTTATATATACAATAAAACATCCTTTAACATAATATTTGAAAGCTACAAAAAATTAAACTCAGTAAAAGTAGACTTATTCAATATAAAATATCAAACCCATAAATGGGAACCTATAGGAGTAGAAAAGAGGGTGGATCAATAGAATTATGAAAATGTGTATATTAAAAATCAATAATCATCAATTGATATGATAAAATTATACTACCAATTATAGAACCACTAGTTAAATCTGGAAAACTTAAATGTTATAAAATATATAAAGTTCAAATACCATTACAGCACCAAAGATCTACAGTTTCACACTTCCTAATGATTTACAATGCTGGGCTGTCCCCAACTGTTGCCTATATAGAGATAATTTTCAACAAGGCATGTAATATATTTAAGTTTATAAACCAATCACAAAGCGCCAATCATACCAATAGGTCAATTACTCTTGAATAGATAATTCCCAGTAGGCTCAAGTTAGTTCTATTACCACTAGTTCAAAGTCACAAACATCAGACAAACTTTAATTGGGTTCACAACTACCATACACACACTGGAGAAGGCATACCACCCATTAATTAATTAAATCAAAGTCTTCCAAAATACTGCAACATTACAAAGACATAAAATCTAATTCTTCATGCAATCCATAGGGAATAAAAGTACTCAATTTACAAATCCAGTAGGCCTCTCTTTAAAAACCTTGCAAGTATTTCCGAGGGTCCAACAAGCAGTCCCGAGTTTCAGACCGCTGCTTGGTCCCTCAGAAAATAGTTGCCAAGTTCCAGAGGGGGAGAGTCAGGGGTGTAACTTTGAAAATAAATTTANTGAATAATGGTCTTCAAGGGGACAACCTCAATTGTTTATACAATTGTGGCCCTTTATCAAATTGTCCTGTAGTTTGGCAGACATGACAGGGAAGGTATATGATACATTCCTGCCAAATGTCTTGTAAACAGGATGGAATATAATAATGTTACAGCTCAAAATGTATTTCCAAGTTAATGTCTTATACGATCATGACCCTTTATCCAATCTTTCTGAAAATTGGCAGGAGTGTTAAGCCTGTGGAGAAACATACTATTCACAGGTATCATGCAAATCGGATGTAAGGTAACAAAGTTGTAGCCATAACTGTGTATGGAGATTTTCTTACAATCACAACATTGAATTGCTTCTCAAATCAGTTCCCTTTTTATAATCGTTCTGATAATTGGCACACAGTGCCCTCTGTTGGGGGTACAATCTCCCCAAGGTTCGTCAGAATTAAATAAGAAGAAAAAAAGTTATAGCCAGAAATACGTTTTTAATTTTTTTTCCTTTATTTCTAAAACAAAAAGATGTTTTCATTTCTATTTTCATTATTATTATTATTTTGTCATTTTCGTTATTGCAACAACAATAATGAAAACAACAATTTTTATTATCGTTATTGTAATAACAAAAACAACATGCACATCCCCATTAAGAAGCTAGGAATGTGTCCAACAGGTGTAAAGGGGTTGACACAGACGGTACTATTTTGGTTCTTTTCTTCCTCAGGCTAAGGAGACTGCTGATACTGCTGGATCTAACCTCCACACCTTCTTTCAAAATGAAATCTTGAGCAAGCCAGTTTGTATGCTGCGAACAGATATGACACAGGCTGCTCATACACAAGATGGAAAGGAATGCCGCGAGCAGTAATCACGCGGTGGGAGGGGTGGTCACGTGAAACTCCACTTGTGTGTGGAGAGTTTAAAACATTATGTGGCCATTTCTGCCGCAATTTCACTCATGGATTATAGGGCTCAAAATGCAGCCCTGTAATCCGTGAGTGAAATTGCAGCAGAAATTGCCAAACAACATTTGAAACCTTGTGCACACGAGCAGAGTATCATGTGACCCCACCTGGCGCAGTATGAGTGCCCTTTCAGAGTGAGAATCAGGAAGTCACAAGTTCATTGGATTTCAGTGCGGACTCAGTATATTCATATTCTCTGGACCTCAATAAACTAGCACACATTATCCATGTCCTCCCACTCAGAAAAATCTCAACTAGTTCCACTGTGCGCCAGTGTGACTCATGGGCAGAGCTGTGTTATGCTTCTACTGACAGAGTCTGAATGCACTGGCATGGACGTGAGCATCAGTCGCCACCTTTACAGCTACCATGAACTCACACATATGATATTTTAAGGGGGCACAGGGGTGTAACTAGGTTGGAATGGGCCCTGGTGCAGAACATGGAATGGGCACTGCCTTCCTTTCCGCCGGAAGAGCATGCAGCTGCATCAGGGTAAGTGGGCCCGCCAGGCTCCTGGGCCCCAGTGCAGCACCACTGTCCCCTATGATAGCTAAGTCCTTGCGAGGGTGATAGGTACAAACGGTGATTCTTGCAGCATTTTTAACAGCTTTGGTAGCTGGTGGAAAACTCAGCCACAGAACAGTTTAAAAGAAGAATTTCAGGCTTCTCTTCCTCACTAGCACAACCATTAACAGGAGGACATATCTCATCCATTTTTAGGGGGGCATGGGAGAAACTAATACCGAATGGAAATTAGTCGGTTTGTATGAACATACCCTAAGATGTCTGAAGGCACAGATGAGTGACTCTAGGCCTAAGGCAGGCAGAGAGTAATAACTGCAACTTCCAATAAGAAAATGTGCTAATAACCTGCATCTCACCATGCTGTCCCAGATGGTTTCCAGCCCCCCTGAACAGTCAGCAGGTCACTGCTTACATACCAAATATATACACCTTCCCCAAGCACTGGAGTGTTGTTTGCCCATACTCCTGAATGAAGATCAGTACCCCTTCATTCCTCCTACTCTTATTACACTGCAAAAGACATTTGTTGAGTATGCACACTTCCTGAATCACATTAGTCTTGGAACTCTGCTTGGAAGCCTATTTGATCATTGCCTGTGCGTACCATCCTCTCCTCTCAATGAAATCCATAAGGTGCACTACAACAAAAGGTCTTCACCTCTTAATCATTATGCACACTGTGTTCTTACATCAATATGGAAAACACAAGCAGTTCCCCCAATATAACCACAAATAGAGCTTCATAACTGTTCCAAAAATAATATGTGAGGTGGACACCCAGCCGTTTCTCTGATGCATATAAGTAGGAGATGCACATCATAGAATAACCAAGACCCTAGCTATTTCTAAAAAGAGCTGCAAAACTCAGCTTTTTGACCACTATTTATCCATGACATTTTGCTTCCATCCCCAGTGATTCACTGGAAGATGCTGCTACTGCTTGCTGTAAAATAACACAGCTGCTAAGTCTTTCTGCTTTGCACACCCTGTTGTGCCTAATAAGCATGCTTCTGTCTGCTTTTTGAAGAGCTGCAAAGATTCACCACTCTGAAGTTTTTCCAGCTGATTAAATTCCAGTTCCTTAGTTGTTTGGTAACACAGTTGGTAGCAGGGCAGCATTGCTGAGATCCCAAATCTCTCATCTTTGGAGAGAAAGGGTGGTTTTGCAGCTCAGATCCTGGACTTGGAATATGCACATATAAATCTGGGATTGAAAACTATTTAATTATGTTTTGCTTTCTAATTATATGCCAGGTGGAATGGGACTGGAAGTTTAACAGCCCAATCCTAGTGGGGATTAGGCTAGTGAGACATCCTGAAGATTGGAGCCCTAGCCAAAATCCTCAAACAACTGACTACAGGGTAGAGGTTTAGAGACGTTTATTTATCCAAACAGGGACAGCAGAAGCACTGTCAGTGAAACCTTTTCGCCACATTTTTCCTGCCAATCTGCTTTCCTCCTGGCCTGGAATGTCGAGTATAATGTCTATACGTGTTTACAGGATCAGATACTGGCTGGAGTGGTAGCACAGCCAGCACTGAAGGCAGATCCAATACAGAAAGCAAAGCAGTGTCCGGAGGAGCAATCTAGGTGCATAATCAAGAAACAGGTGAAGTGCTCAAATTCCAACTGACCATTCAAATAGATGCAGGGCTGGAAGTGAGGCTGGAAACAGAGCTGGACCATGTCAGAAAGTGAGACCCACTGCTCTGCCCAGTTTCCTATGACAACTGGGAAGCCTTAGGAAGAGGCAGAGACCCAGGGCCGCTGAAGGCTTAGCCGCAGTGGACAGCAAGGGCCTAAAAGGGAACAGCACAGCAGAAACCAAAGCACTGCATGGCATTGCCAAGTGTGCCACCGTCTCAAAGCCACTATGAGGAGAAACACCCCCCCACACACACTAAACACGACAGAGTAGCTGAGTTCTAGGGATGTGCGAACAGAATGCAGTTCAGATGTTGGACGCTCGGTTCGAGTTCGGTAGCTTGGTTCGGCAGAGTTCGGAGTTCGGTTCGGCCGAACTTGGCCAAACATTCAAAAATAGCGCTATTGATACCGATACCGAATTCGAAGATTTCTTTTCGGTATCGGTATCATTTGGTCCTGAAACAACCCCTGGTCTCCACCCCTGGTGCCAGGAAGTCTGCTCCTCAGCTGCTTCCCCCTTCCAGTTACATTTTCCCCGCCTGAAGTCACGTTTTTCCCGCCACCGAACTCATCTGAACTTACCTGAACATGACCGAACTGTTCAGCCATTTTCGAGTTCGGTTCGGACATTCGGTTCGGAGGTCCGAACTCCGAACATCTGAACTGCATCCGCACATCCCTACACAGTTCTCATCACTAACTATGAGCATTCACTTCTTGCCTTCTCTGAAGAGGTTGAAACCAACTATCTGAAATGAAAAGCAAAAGGGACACCATAAATTTGTCACCTAGAGGCCTACCTGGCCAGCAGGGGCGGCTGGTGGGTTTTGAGTTTGGATGGGCAGTAAGGCCGGCCGGCTAGCTGGTGGGCGGAGCCAGGGGGACGGTAGGCAGACCCAGGAGGATGGTAGGCAGAGCCAGGGGGACGGTAGGCCAGTGGCATGGCATAACGCAGCATCAAGGAGTTCCCATGGTTAACATCAGATGGAAGAAAACACAATCTACATGCACATCAAGCTTAAAATAAATAATGTATAAACCCCAAACACAAGGAAACACTTGCAAAACACTGACAAAACACANGGAAATTCCAGGCATAGGGGCAGCAAGAGAGAAAGGGCAAAGACATTTAGAGGAGCAGGAGAGTCACAAGCAGGCAGCGAGTAGAGGAGGCAGCGATAATTCTTTACCAAGGTAGATTATTTATTTAATTAATTAATTAATTAATTAATTAATTTTTAAAAGTATACCCCGCCCCTCCTGCCACAGCGGAGCGGCTAATGTATTTATGACAGCTGTGTTGTATGACTGACTGATACACACGCAGAATAACTTAGAGTGTCAATATTTTATCTAGTATTTTAAATGCTGATGAACACAGATACGCATGTATTAAATGCTTGTTCATGTCATAATTGACATGAACTCCCCTTGAAGTCAAAAATATAAAGGAAACAACTGTAGTTCGTGTTCAGCAATAGTCTCTGTAACTCTTCTCTTATGCTGAAGAAGATGCCTGAAACAAACCTCCATGCAGTGAACTGACTGCCAATAAAATAAAACAAAATCTAATGCCAAAGTTGGTTGTTTATAGAACTTCACTGTCCATAAGGCTTTTAGTACAGCTCTCAACACTGATGTTTAGATGCAATGCGTTCAAATCCTGTTGCTTCAGATTTCTTTTGCTTCAAAATTCTTGGGAAGTTCTATGCTGACAAATATCATATACATGTTTATTGCAGCTTTTTAAAGCATTTATTGTAAGGGGAGGATGGGGGGGAAGCCAGACTGATTTATTTATTCATTTATTTATTACTTTAACCTTTACGACTCCCTGTAAAGTTTAAACAGCTGAAATGAGATGTAAAAATGACCAAAAAGAGTACTCTGTGATATTTCTAGCTTTCTCTAGAACCAAACTGAAATCTAGTGCTGGGAAGGAAATCTTTGATGAGGCACTTATTAATTGAAAAAATGTGACTTCAAAACAATTTTTGTCAGAACTTTTCAATTTTTAAAATATTCATTTTTTGACAAGGAAATTGTAAATGTCAAAAAAGAACAGAATTTTTGAAAGTAGGCGTTATGACTAGCTGCACAGACGTTTCATTGTCAAAAACAGGGTGTTAAAATCCATTACTATTTTTATTCTAGTTTTGATTTCTTTACACATTTAACCAGACAAGTCTTACAATAGGTTTGAAAGAGTGCCCTTGTCCTTATCACAGCACCCCCAGGTGACTAAAGATTTTAAGTGCATTCTGAATAGTGCTTTTCTCGATTAACTGAGAAAATCCTAATAGTAAATTTGTGGCAACATTGTTTTGTATTGTGGAATGCAATAAGCCGTTTGGAAACCTTGAACAGATGTTCAGCCCTTTATTCCAGGAGTTATTAATATCTTCCAGTCTTGAAGAGTGTTTTAAATCAAAGATTTAAGGCTATGTAGGACCAACAGCATGGAAACAAATCAATTTGATGTTGCAAACGACAACACTATAAATATGGTGATGCAAATCTCTCTTTTTGGGGCGAGATTCCATCCTGTTCTATTCTACTGTCAGACAACTTCCTGCAGCAAAGAACCGTTCTGGAAAAGAAAGTTCCTTGTGCACTAGATGTTGCTCTGTATGACTAGGACCGTTTTTATACGAGCCACGGAAGCATGGGGGGAGGGTGTGCACACAGCAGCGTGGGCCGCACTTGGTGCCCGCACACACGGGCGCACCCCCTCCCATCCCCATGCATCCCCACTCATGGAGCAACCTCCGTTTTGCCTGTTGCTCCATGAGTGGGGGTGATTGGGGATGCATGGGTCATGGGAGCATGCACCCCCCCACACACACAGAGTCACCAACTGCGGCATGCACACAGGTGGCAACCACTTATATTCACGCAGTGAATTTTGAAGCAAAAGAAAGGGACTGCCTTGTGTAAAAACGGCCTAGGAAGCAATATTTGCTAAACCATGGACAACCATATGACCAGAAGAGCAAGAACTGTCTTCGTGATGGGCAGTTTTAACTCCTTTTAAAAATGCATCCATATCCCTGGATCACCTCATTCAACCCAAGGGTGCAGAGAAATCATTCACACATGGCATTTCGTATCCATTCACTCACTACTCCCTGGAGCAACTTCCGGGTTGGGGAGGGGGGGGGGTGAGAGAAAAGCGGTCTACCACAGGCCTTTTCACCATGCCAAAGGGCCCTAGGTGAGGCCCTTAGCGGAACCACGAGGGACCGTGAGGAGATTTTGTGGGGGCTGGCACAGGGCATTTTTATGGACTTTGGGTTTTAGGGGTAGAGGGAGGGGGGATTGGGATGGGTAAAAGGGAGTATCTTGGACCCTGGTGAGAGCAGGTTACAAGGAGGGACTGGGTATGAGGGTGAGTAGGGGCTTCTCCTCAGTGAGAGGGGGGATGCCCTTTGGAGTGCGGGTAATGTATCCCCTAGTGAGAGGGGATATGTGGGGGTCTCTCTCACCAGACTGGTGGGGCACCCTGGAGGAAGGTCTGTGGGGAGGGGGGCTAGGGGTTCGCAATAGAGGTTGTGACAAGCCAGGGGAGATATGGTCCGTGGGGGAGGCTGGTTCAATCATTGAGGGAGACAGGTGCCTAGTTCCTGTCCAGCTCTCTTGTCCCCCAGCAGAAGGTGTGGTGATCGAGATGGAGAGGGCCCCCAACCCTGTTCTGGTGCTTTTGAACGTGAGGTCGGTGGTAAATAAATCATCAGTGGACCGAGAGTTGATCCTGGACCACGCAGCTGATCTCATGTATCTTACAGAGACCTGGCTGGACACTGAGTTGGGGCCTCTTCTGGCTGACCTCTTTCCAGCTGTGTACTCCATGTAGCATCAGCCATGGCTGGAGGGATGGGGGAGGGGGCAGTGTAGCCATTATTTTTAAGGAACATAAATAATCGGCGATATCGGGTGCAGAATCCACCAGGCTTAGAGTGCCTCCATCCGGTGTTTGATTTCGTCGGAGGCAGTTTGGGAATGCTGCTGGCATACTGTACACCTACCTGTCCAACTGCTTCCCTACATGCCCTAGCTGAGCTGGTGTCGCAGGTGGTCTTGAGGTCCCCGAGGACACTGGTCCTGGGGGATTTCAACATCCATGCTGACGCCAGCCTTTCTAGAGAAGAGCATGAGTTCATGGCCACCATGGGCTTGTCTGTTAATAGATGGCCCAACACATGATGGCGGTCACACTCTGGATTTGGTTTTCTGCGCTAGCCTAGGAGTGGGGGTCCATTAGTGGGGGATGCAATGAGAGTGTCCTTGTCAGGGATGGATCATTATCTCCTTCGGACCCAGCTGCTGGCGTGGAACTGGTTAGGTTGTTTCATCCTCAGAGACTTGTGGAACCAGATGGGTTCCGGAATACTCTGGGGGAAATACCCCGCAATCTCGATGCCCATCTGCTCGATGACCTTGTTGTGTTTTGGAACACCTGGCTATTGGAGGCCATCGACCGGGTGGCTCACAGGCACCCACTTCCATATCATCAGAACTGTAGGTCACCATGGTTTATGGAGGATCTGCGGCAGTTAAAACAAGAGGGGAGGTGATTAGAGCAATGGTGGCATCATGCTCATGCTGAAGACGACAGATGGAAGCATAGAGCTAGTTTGAAAGTCTATGTGGTGACTGTGTGGGCAGCAAAGAAGAAGTTCTTTGCTGCCATCATAGCGCAAAATCCTGCCCAGCGGAGCTCTTCCAGGTAGTGAAGGGGTTGGTCAGTCCAGCCTCCCTCCTCCCTGGAAGTGGAGGTTTCCCAGGCCCGCTGTGATAGGTTTATTGATTTTTTCATGGACAAAACTGCTCGCATTCCCCACGACTTCACCACCACAGTTGATACAGTTGACACAGTTGATACAGTTGAGGAACCAGAGGTTATGAATGCACTGGCTTGTCCTGGGATCAATTTCAATCGGTGACCCCTGCCAATGCAGGGGACGTCCTGGGTGCTGTTAGGGCCACAATGTGTGAATTAGATCCCTGCCTGTCCTGACTGGTTAAGGCTGCCAAAGAGACATTGGGGCTGGTGCTGGCATGGGTGGTCAATGCCTTCCTTGAGGAGGACAGGGTCTCAGGGTATCTTAAGGAGGCTGCGGTGTGACCCTTGCTCAAAAAACCATCGCTTGATGCCGACACCCTTGCCAGCACCAACCTGTCTCTAACCTTCCCTTTTTAGGGAAGGTTATTGAGCAAGTGGTGACCCAGCAACTCCAGAACCATCTTGACTGGGTCAGTTCTCTGGATTATTATTATTATTATTATTATTAAACATTTATAAAGCGCCAGTAACAACCTGGCGCTGTACAGAACATATAATCAGCTGCGGTCCCTACCTGTGGCTTACAATCTAAAAGACAAGGAGGGGGAGACAAGGAGAGGGGACAGCGGGAGAGACATGGGAGAAGACAAACAAACATTCAGGCGGATGCGAAGTCTCAGGCGCGTGTACTTGGCTTGGTTACAAGGTGGTCGGTAGCAGCAGTCAGCAGAGGAGGGCCGACAGTAAGAGCAAGGGGAAAGACTAGAGGGCATTGGGAAAGGCAGCATGGAAAAGGTGGGTCTTGAGGAGGGATTTGAAGGAGCGGAGGGAGGAGGCGAGGCGGACGTCGGCAGGGAGGGAGTTCCAGGCATGCGGGGCAGCGAGGGAGAAGGGACGAAGGCGGTTGGGCGAGCAGGAGAAGCGAGGGAGAGCGAGGGAGGGGACAGTGGAAGAGCGGAGAGCGCGCGCAGGAGCGCGTAGGGCGATTAGGTCCGAGAGGTAAGGGGGAGCTTGGTCATGGAGCGATTTGATCCCTCCCAATCTGGCTTTTGTCCAGGATATGGCAATGAGACTGCACTTGTGGACTTGGTTGACAACCTATGCTGTGCTTTAGACCTGGAGCAGCCAACCCTTTTGATCCTGTTAGATTTATTGGCTGCTTTTGATACTGTTGATCATGAGATGTTGGTGACTTGTCTGCAGGATCATGCCGGGGTGAGCTTGATTTTTCTAGAATGGTTCCACTCGTTCCTGGCTGGTAGAACTCACGGTGTGGAATTGGGTGATTGTACATCATCTCCCTGGGATCTCACATGTGGAGTCCCACAGGATTCCATTCTGTCCCTTTCTCCTGTTCAACATGCATATGCAGCCCTTGGGCAAGGTCGTGAGAGGATTTGGAGTGTGTTGTCATCAGTACGCTGGTGACACCCAGCTCTACCTCTCATTTTCAGCGGACTCAGATCCCGCAGTCTCATCACTTAATCTATGTCTGGCGGCTGTGGGGGACTGGAAGAAAGTGAGCCGCCTGAAGCTGAATCCTGACAAGATGGAGGTGATGCTGGTGGGGAGGGTCGAGGGAGTGGAGGCCTCTGTTGTTGATGGGGTACTCAGGGGTACTCAGGTTCGCAGTCTGGGGGTTCTCCTCGATCCATAGCTCTGGATGGATGTCCAGGTGGCAGCTATGGCGAGGAGTGCGTTTTCCAAAGTACATCTGGTGTGACGGTTTTAACCTTATATCTCAGCCTGCGAACTTGCCACCATCATCCATGCCTTCATCACCTTGAGGCTTGATTACTGTAACACACTCTACGTGGGGCTACCCAAGGTGACGGTCTGGAGACTGCAGCTGGTGTAAAATGTGGTGGCCCATCTCCTGATGGGTATGGACTGCTGAGAGCACGTAACACATAGCAAGAGCTCCCTTCTCTGCACTGGCTGCCTGTTGCCTACTGGACCCGATTCAAGGTGTTGGTGCTTACCTATAAAGTCCTACATGGCCTGGTCCCCACCTACCTACCGAACCGCCTCACTCCCCAGGTTCTAGAATGGCCATTGCAGTCAGCCAGGTGTGCCCTTTTGGAGGTCCATTGTGTTCGGCGGGGGACCACATTGAGAAGGGCGTTCTCGGTTGCTGTGCCACTGTTATGGAACTCCCTCCTGGTGGAGGCTCGTTTGGCCCGGAACCTTCCCTGCTTCAGGCATCAATGTAAAACCTGGTTGTTCCTCCAGGCGTTTGGTGAGGGAGACGGGTAGGGGTGGTGTCGGGTTGGGGGGGGCGGGATTATTATTTTTACTGTTTTAAAAGTTTTTGTTGTATATTTGATTCTGTGTTTTTATATTGTACGCCACCCCGAGCTGCCTTGGGCAGGTGGGGGCGGGATAGCAAATTTTGTAATAAATAAATAAATACATACTCTGGTCACAGTTTAGGAAGGAAGCAAACAAAGCAGGATTAGTTCTTTGCGCCTAAAACAGTTAAATGTCTCTTGATACTGCTGGGACATGCAAATCTCTCTCCAATTCTTCCTAAATCTAAATAAGATTCATTTAAACTAAATCAAATAGAAGTGGTAAGAACATTTTTTTCCCAAGTTAATTGTCAATTTGTGCATAATACAGCAGCTTTTTCTTGCTGCTAACTGTAAGTGCTAAATCTATATAAAGTGACCTATGAAATTCAAATTCTCCTGATGTGTATAAATATTTACTCTTTTCCTAGTTAATCTGTCTCTGAATATTTTGTTCAGGTTTTTCTGCTTGCAGCTGCACTTCAGAGATGGATTACTGGTTTTCATTTCAGTTAGTTTTGCATTAAGATATTGGGTTTGTCTTTCTGTTGATTTGTACTCTTGTACTATAGATATCTAATGACAGATGACCTGCTTAAGGGATTGAATCTTTCCTCTTTGGGTCGATGGCTTCTTTGTCTTACTCACACTGGCTTATGGAGAAGACTACAATGTCACTGAAATAGATTGCTTTTGGTATACTTTTTTTCATTTCTCTTGACAATGTTGAAATATTACCTATTGTACATTTTCTAGCTTTGGGTCTAGTCTGATCTTAGCTATTTCAAGCCGTGGAGCTTCTTTCATGAGACTATGATCCACAAACCACTTACTATGGAGTAATCTCGCTGAAGCCCTACAGCAGGTGGGGGAATCTCAGGCCAGGGGCCCAATGAAGTCCGCAGTTAATAATTATGTGGCCCTTTTCCAGTTCCTGGATCCGACCCCTAAATCTAGTTCCTGTCCTCAAAAACTGAGTCCAGGGTAAGGGAGCAGAAATGAGGACGAGCCTGAGATTCCTTCCCATGCCATAAGGTTTCAGTAAGGCTACTCCATAGTAAGTGGTTTTTGCACCATAGTCATAGTCTGATAAAAGAAGCTCCATGGCATGAGTGGGCAGCTTGGATTCAGATTAATCCATAACTGCTCATCATGGGCTGGTATGGATTAATCTGTACTGAGTGGGCAACACGTCCATTGTGGTTCAATTTTAAAACTACCAAAAATAAAATATTTTTTAAAAAAAAACAACCTATTGCTCATGCACAAATAGTCACCAGTTCATTCTGTGCATATGTGCCCTTTTCCAAAATGGCAGTGATGCTGCCACCGCAATTTTGGGGAAATGTGTGCATGCACAGCACAGTCCAGTAGCCTTATTACATAGTCCAGTAGCCTTAAATTATATTTTTAACCAATTTAAATATGAATCCATAATACAGATCCGTACTTAAATCTGTAAATTGTAGATATGGATCTGCAACAAAAACCAAATCCGCAATTTAAAACTGAATGACCACCTCTAAAGCACACAGCAAGATCCAGAATCTTGACTCTCCTTTTGCTGAGCACACCTTTTGAGTGCACCCTCTGATACTTCTGTCCCCAACTTCTATGCAGTCCTTGGAGGTTGGACTAATTTTCAAAGTGACTTCTGGAAGGCAGACGATTCTCCACCCCTGCCCTAGAGTTTCAATAGGATTATTCTGAAGTAAGTGGTTTGTTAATCACAGCCTATAAGCCAGAAATAAACACCACACTGCTAAGAATCTAAGAAGTGCCATACTAGATCAAACCAATGAACCATTGAACCCAACATCCTGTCTCCGACAGTGGCCAATCTCCATCAATTGGGATATTGTACCCAACAGGTCACTATGGGGCAATTTGTTCCCTGTTTTTCACTCCCAGCTCCCAACAGCCAGAGACTACATTCCCCCAAACCTACCCAGCTAATAGCTGCTAATAAACCTATCCTCCAGAAACTTGTCCAATCCTTTTTTAAACCCAGCTAGACTACTGGTCTCGACCACATCCTCTGGCAACAAATTCCACAATTTAATTGTGCATTGAGTGAAAAAAATACTTGATTTTATTTGTTTTAAATCTACCAACACTTAGTTTCATGGAGCATCCCCTACTTCTAGCACTATTTGAGAGGGCAAATGACTTCCCTATTTACTCGTTCCACACCACTCACAATTTTATAAACTACTATCATATCCCCTCTCAGTCACCTTCTCCAAGCTGAAGAGCCCTAACACCTATCAAGCATCTCTTCATACAGAAGCAGTTCCATACCCTTTATCATTTTTGCTGCCCTTCTCTGGACCTTTTCTAGTTGTACGATATCTTTTTTGAGATGGGGCGACCAGAACTGTACATAATATTCAAGGTGCAGTCGTACCATAGATTTATACAGAGGCATTGTGATGTTTTCAGTTTTATTTTCTATCCCTTTTTGAATAATTCCTAACATCCTGTTTGCTTTTTTTGGATGTTGCCACACATTGAGCTGAGGATTTCAATGTATTGGCCACAATGACTCCAAGATCCTTTTCCTGAGGGGTAACCCCTAATTTAGAACCCAGATTTATGTTAAGATTATTAGGATAGTTAAGATTATTTTTCCCTATGTGCATCACTTCATACTTGCCAACATTAAATTTCATCTCCCATTTGGATACCCGGTCTTACTAGAGTCTCCTGTAATTCCTCACAGTCCGCTCAGGTTTTAACTGCCTTGAATAACTTTGTGTCATCTGCAAATTTGATCACCTCACTTTTTACTCCTGGTCCTATCAAATGCTTTCTGAAAATCCAAATATACTATATCGACCAGCTCACCCTTATCCACATGATTATTTACACCCTCCAATATATGTGAGGTACAACTTCTCTTCAGCTAAATCCAGGTTGACTCTTCCCCATTATGCCCTTATCAATATGACCAGTAATTCTGTTTGTTAGCAACAGTTTACACCAGTTTCCCTGGCACCCTTGTCAGGCTCACTGGTCTGTAGTTTCCAGGATCATCTCTACAGTCCTTCTAAAATATTGGCATTACATTCTCTATCCTTCAGGTCTCTTGTACAGTGGCAGATTTTATCAATCGGTTACAAATTAACAATAGTATGTCTGCGATTTCACATTTGAGTTCCTTCAGAACTCTGTGGTGAATACCATCTGGTCCTGGTGATTTGTTACTATTTAGTTTGCCAATTTGCTCTACAACCTCTTCCAGTCACATTGATTTGTGACAGCTCTCCCGGTTCATCACCTACAAAGAGTAATTCTGGCATGGGTATCTTTCCAACACCCTCTGCAGTGAAGACTGAAGCACGGAATATATTCAACTTCTCTTCAGTGGTCTTATCTTCTCTGAATAACCCATTTCAACCTCTGGTCACCTAATGGCCCAACTGACTCTCTAGCAAGCTTCTTGCTTCTCATGTATTTGGTGGGGGAAAGTTATTAGTTCTTGCATCTTTAGCAAAAGATATTATAGGCCCTTTTTACACAGGCAGCACCCAGGCATGAACACCCAGGAAACTGGGTGTTCATGCCTGGGTGCTGCCCATGTACATCCCATGGCAGGGTGGGTGGGGTCTGTGTGCATGCATGCATGCATGCTCCTGCGCACACCTATCTATACCCCACCTCCACTCATCCCCCGCACACGGAGCAACCAGTGAAAATGACGGTTGCTCCCTGCATGTTGATGGGTGGAGGTGGGTGTAGATGGGTGTGCGCCCATCTACACCCTCCCCCCACCCACCGCACATGAGCCACAGTGCACACCGACACCCCCCATGCCACGGCCCATGTAAAAAGGGCCAAAAATGTACTTGGGAAAGTTTCATTAGCTAGGAAGCTTTTATGACAGCACAAATATTTCTGTCTTCATTTCATCTCATTAAGCTATAAGATTCTGTAACTGTCCACCTCAGGGGACATGTGTTTTGTCTAATATAGAGAGATGGCATCCATCAAACAAAATAAATAAATAAATAAATAAATAGGAAACTCATATGCAGAATAAAGAAAGCCAGATTTGGTGTTGGCATGCCCTTCAGTACAGTGCTTGCTGCCCCCAAGGGCATAAACCCCACTATATAAACTAACCCTGTGAATAAGATTTATACACACCCCTCCCTCATAAGGAGATAGGAGAGGGTGAACACTCTAGCCATCCCATCCCCTTCCTTCTGATTAATAGGCATCCTAACTGGCCGTAAGCACCTACAAAGATAATAAGGATGGCACCTATTCACCCTAAACATTACCTCATGCCCCAAAGACAACAAATCAGTGGCCACTTAATTAACTGAATAGCCCGACTTGCAAGAAACACAAGTTTCTGAACAGTTTGTAAAATAGATAGAAACCCAGGAATTCTCTGTAACATGAGACTTACCATGTGAGCTGAAAGGGAGCATGCCTGAGATTCTCTCACGCCAAGACAGCAAGGATCCACTGACTTGGCTCTAATCCCGAAGGCAATAAACCAGAGAGTGAGCATGTTTTGATAGTA
>QEPC01008745.1:2016134-2030853 GCA_003113815.1 Sphenodon punctatus
AATGAATTGAGCATATGTTAAGCTTTTAGAAGCTATTTTCTTAAAATAGAAATGTTTTTTAGATCATGTAACTTTGATTGGCTATCAATACCATTCTATGTAAGCTACTGATATTTTCTATTTAAATTTAAGTAAACTATGCCTATTTTTATATTTTAAGTCTCATGTTCCATTTATTTATAAATATATTGTCATTTTACAATACTTGCTTTGCTGGCTTGGCATCAAAGTAAAGTGTAAACTCATTTTATACAACTTGGAAAAGAGTGGTCCAATCCAGTTAGACTAGATCTGCTGGGAAACATAGCTCTCTTTCCTTTTGTAAAAAAGAGACATGCAATGCGACAGTCATCTACCAATATCCTGGATGCAAGACACCAGGAGACCTTCGGCTGCGGCTAAACTAGCAGCTCCAATTCTAAAGGAGTGGGACCCATAACTGTGGATTGGCAACTGATTCTGACCAAGGCACCTGTGCATTACCGCCATGAACTGGCGCCTGGTGAGAAGGGAACCATCATTGTGTATCAAAAATTGACCCAGGATGCCGGGTCAGATATGCAGGTATCTGTGAACTGCTGCGACAGGGCAAAGGGATGGGAACCCCGCCCGATGAAGGGTAATGGGGTGGTCGGTTTTGGAATAATGGAGAATAATTTGGATTAAATCACCTTGAACATGAACATCCTGGGCTCTGACTACTCTATTGGACACGGACCTACGGGTCTCAGCAGCCTGCTCACTTACCCAAAAAGCACCATAGAAATCCAGCTTAAATGACACATTAAAAAGACATGCCTCGCTCTGGTTAAAACAGACTCGGGCCAGTGTGGCATACAAACTGTCAAGGAAGGATGTTGTTATGGGAAACCTTGTATTGTGGGCTTGACCCCTGTCTCAGGACCAGCTTTCTATAAGTCTATGCATTAGAAATCCTCCATCCACGGGAGGCGGGGGACTGGTTCGCCAATTTACTAAAAAAGGTAATGGCTGAAACCTTGCTGGCAATGGTGCACGGTGCAAGACCCCTTTACCTGAGGGCAATGGCAAACCTAATGGCATGGCGCTCGGAGATAGGAAAACTTGTGGGCCATCCATGACTGGCCCTAAATGCCTGGAATTCCTTAAACACCCTCCTGTAGGACTGGTAGGTAGACCTCGCTAGTGAGCCCTGAACCATCTGGAATAGGTCTACAACCCAAGGTTTTATGCATCTGGAGGCAATACTTCAGACTCGACAGATGCCTCTGGTGCCAACTGGCAGAAACAGTCCATCTGGAGATGAGAGAGCACATTGGCTATGCCGTTGTTAACTCCAGGGATGTGCTTTGATGTAAACATAACGTTAAATGTTAGGCATTGCAATATGAATTTCCTGACCAGCTGCATGACTCTCATGGATTTTGAGGACATGGAATTTATGATGTGCACCACCGCCAGGTTGTCACACAAAAATACCACTGTTTTGTTTGCTAAAGCATTCACCCACAACTCCACCACCAGTATGATAGAAAAAAATTCCAGGAATGCCAGATCTCTTGTGACCCCGTCCATCACCCATTCAAGGGGCCAAGGTACAGCACACCATTGTCCCCTGAAATATACCCCAAAACCAAAGGCACCAGCAGCATCTGACTGGACATGGAGCTCCACCTCCAAGAGGAGATCATCCCTCCAGAAACTAACACTGTTAAATTTATCTTAAAAACTGAGCAATATTCTGCAATCATCCTTCATCTCTCTGGTTACTCTAATGTGATAGTATGGAGGCAAATCACTTGAGACTTTGGCATAAAGCAGAGACAGAAAGGCCCTTCCAGGTGTTACCACTCTACAAGCAAAGTTCAGGGACTGCAGTTGTTTAACTGTAACCTTACTGGCCATAATGGCCACCATCAGAGATTCCTGCAAAGTGATTATCTTTTCCCTGGGCAACCGTGACAAACCCTGAACAGTGTCCATTTCAATGCCCCAAAATGACAATGTCATGGTAGGGCCTACAGTTTTATTCTGGCACGAGGGGGACTCCCAGCTCCTGCACTAAACTTTGAAATGCCCACAGCAGGTAACCACAATCATTGGTCCCCGCTCTGCCCCAAAACAATAAATCATCCATATAATGGAGGTTACTTGACTGCGTGCACTGCCTAACCAACCAGTCGAGTAGTAAGCTGAATTTCTCAAAGGCGGCACACAATATCGAGCACCCCACTGGCATTGCTTTATCATAATAAAATTTCCCTTGAAACTGGAATCCCAATAGGTCAAAATTGTCTAGGTGAACAGGCAGGAGTCGAAATGCTGATTTTATATCACATTTCGCTAGCAATGCACATGCTCCACAACCCTTAGTGAGTTTGACTGCAGTGTCTAATCACACATACTGTACTGAGCACAGCTCTTCCGGTACGGAGTCATTGACTGATCTCCCTTTTGGGTGAGACAAATGGTGTATCAGTTGAAACTTGCCTGGTGTCTTTTTTGGTACAATACCTATGGGGGAAACATGTTAGTTCTCCATTGGGAGGACTGAAAATGGGCCTGCTACATGTCCCTCTATGATCTCTTTGTGGAGCTTGGCCAGCACTAATACTTCCTTACACGCATTGGATTTTAAATTTCTTACCCACTGCCGCACCCTCAGTCCACTCACCGGTATCCTGAAATCTTCCGTCACATAGTTCACTGCCTCGCAATCAGGGCAATCGCGAAGCACCCTCGCCAGTGCTTCGTAGTGCACTGGAGTTGGGACCTTTTCCTGGGTTCCCTCCCCTTCTGCTTTCGGGGAGGCGCCTGGGCTGCTTGTTTTGGCTGCCAACCTGCTGGACACAGCTGCAATGGGGTGCTGAATGGTTTCCGGCACAGTGCGAGCAGACGTGTCAAAAATGACAAGGGGAATGGGTAAAACTCCCCAAGCCATTAAATTCCCAGTAGGTGGGAGCCTCTGCCACTGCCCGATGCCCCTCAGTCCAAAAGGGATCGTTAATGGGTGCAACTCCCCCTTTATTAATGCGTGTCCACTGTCAGCGTGAGGGGCACTGGACGCGCTGTTCATAAATTCCAATTAGAGATTGGGCATGTACCGATCCAATTTCAACCCAGGGGTTATAGCCACCCACTTCCTAAAGGCCTCATCAGAGCAAAGCAAAGCCCCTGGATGACCGGTGTCAAAACCGCGCCGGACTATGTCCTGGTACTTGACCAGCTGGCAGCTCATAGCGGGAAAATTTGCAACATAACTCCCAAACAGATGGAGTATGCCGCTGACCAATTTGACCAATTACGGTCTGTGTTTGGTCTCTTGAACCCCTCCTTATCCTTGCCCTCTTCCTTTGTATTAGGGTCAGGTATGGGGTCAGCAAACAGGAGGGAAAATAAACCAGCATATTCTCCCCTCCATATCTTCTCCCTCGTGGCTTGCATAAGGAGAGTGCCCATTGGCGCTGACACATGTGCACAACCCCCTGCCAGTGGAGGAGGCTCCGCCACCCCATCCATAACATGGCACCATGGAGAGCAACTTCTCCCTGCTGAGTGCCATGATCCGAGCTGCCTGCAATCCCCCAATCCCCAAGTGGGCAGAAACTTGCACTCCATATCCCATCTCTGGGAATCAGGGATGTACTCCCATATTGTTTGTGGGTGAGTATCTGTTGTGCAGACCATGGGGCCCAAGCCTCATTCCATCCAAGTCTAGGGGATGGAGAGGGAGGTGTCTCCTGTAAAGGGCTGCTGGACCACCCAGTTGCAGCCACCTCCCACCCTGTATTGGGTGATTCTGGTACTCACCGTCTCCTTGCAGCGGTGGGACTGGGATTTGCAGCGGCCTCACACTTGGTCCTGGTGCCTAGTCATCCACAAATTGCCCTTGTTGGCGCTGTGTTGATTGTGGAGGCCTTGTAGACATGCCCTGTACTGCTCTCTCAATGGCCTCCATCCGCTGGACCACCACATCTATCTGGTCTTGGTGAGCCAGTTGCGGATCAATCCTTCCTCGGTGATGCGCTGGGCTGTCCTCCCTGTAATAAACAGAAGAAACCCAGCACCGCCCTCCCCGTTGAGGTGGGGGAGGTGCATCTGCACTCTCTGTCCCCTCGGTCCTCGAGGCTGGGACATTCAGTTTATGGGGTGTGTGTGTGTGCTTCCATGAGCTGCGTTAAAATCTCCTCACATCCCCCCATCCTTTCTTGTAGGAATTGAAGCACAGCTTCAAAGGGGTCACATGAAGCTGTGCTATGACTGTGCTATGGCTGCCCTGAGTCGCCCCTTGGGAGCCCTTTCTTTTCTTTGCTGGGGCCTTGCCTTTACTCTTCCCCCCACCACCCTTCGCCATCGTGAGCACGTAAAAGGAAAATCGGTGCCCCCCTTTTCCAAATGCTTACCTCTTCTCACAGGGACCTCAGATATTGCTGGGGTAGGCCTACGAAACCCAAACCTCCCCTCTGCCAGTGATGGCCTGCAGCACCTTGACAGTGAACCTGAGGCACTATAGAGCCTGAGGCAGACAAGGATGGCAAAGGTGATGATGGGTGGCCTGCCTGGCCTCCCTATGTAGGTGCAACAAGAGAGAGGGGCACTTGCCCTTGAACAATAGAGGGGATGGGGGGAGATACTCACCCACAAACAATGGGGGGGGGCTACCTGCCCTCGTGTGGGTCACCCTCACCACCTCCAAAGCCCACTCTGCCCCCGCGACTGGGAAAAGCCACACCAAAATTACCCTGCCCCCGCCCCAGATGCAAAAAGGCTCTGTGCTCTGAGTTCCAGAACACAGCCAACATTGGAAGCGCCGTTTCTTGCTTCCTCCTCGCGCGCGCGCTGCAGGACCAACTGACCTGCAGCGCCGTGAGGCACAAAACGGCGCCCGCAGGTCTCGCAGTGCGCGGCCTGCCTTTTCACGGCCAAATTAATGCTCTGCCTCTGCAGCAGGCCCGCTGTCTTCTCCTGAAGCGGTCACTTGTCTTCTCCTGAAGCAAAGGAGGGCAGGTGGCAAAGTGCGCGGCCTGCCTTTTCACGGCCAAATTAATGCTCTGCCTCTGCAGCAGGCCCGCTGTCTTCTCCTGAAGCGGTCGCTTGTCTTCTCCTGAAGCAAAGGAGGGCAGGTGGCAAAGCCCTCCCCTCTCCGTCCACAACAGCAGCACCAGCTGCGAGGAGCCAGTGCCTGGGGGGGTCAGGGGAGGGGGAGATTTCTACATGACTGAGGAAGGACCCTGCATGGTTGGTCCAAAAATAAAAAATACAAACAAATCATCTGAACTATTGTGTCTCCATCTCTTACATTTGGGACCAACACAACCACCATCTCTTTCTCGCTAAGAACTGCCAGACACAGCATACTGCACTCTTTTTGCAGTTGTGCCTAGAAATCCATGACGTGAACCAAGGGTACTTTGTATTAGGTTCTGATCGAAATTAAGTATTATAATTATATCATGCCAGCAATGTACCTGGCACAGTACAATCAATATTTATAGACAGGCCTCTACACCAAGGGATTTACAATCTAAGAAAGACAAGGAAGAAGTGAACATAGGGAGAGACAAGGATACATTCATGAAGTTGCAGGTACACATGCTTATTTAGATACAGGGAAGAGAAGGATTCTGAGGGAAGGAGGGAGGGAAGAGGGGGCATGTTGTTATGTTAGCCATGAAGTTATGGTCCCAAACCTCTGTTTGTGGGTTTGTGTGAGCAAGCAAAAACAGGTTTGATCATGTTTGAAAACTGCAGCAATTCTCATGTTTATGGCTTCCATGCAGTGCTTAATTGGGAAGGGAGGGGAGGCCAATTCCCTGCTTGCGGGGTATTTTTGTTGGGTTTGTTTTTTTAAAAAAGATTACTGCTACCCAGAAGGCAACTTGTGATTTTCCTCTGGAAAATTACTTTTAAAATGGCATTTCAGTGCCCCGTGGCTATTGTTTCTGATTATATTTCCAGATCATGTGTGTTCAAAGTCTATGGTGTCTACAAAACGTGAACTGGTTGCTCATCTTAACCTGCAAGAAATTATCCCCCATCTGGATTATTTACCTTTTATACAGCCATTTCAGTGCTCAAAGTGCTTTACGATCGTTATCTAGTACACATGCACCACAAAACTGCAAGGTAGGTCATTATTATTTCCATTTTACAGATCAAGAGAAAGGCTGAGAGAGATTAACTTGCCCAAATGCCATCAAATGACTTCATGGCCAAAATGGGATTTGAACCCTGGCCTCCCAGGTCTGAACACACATGGCGCTGATAATTTAGAATTTTTTTAAGGGACTCCTGGTGAATCCTCTGTGTGTGTGTCTGTGTGTGTATGCACATACCTGTCAAAATGCAAGCTCTACAGAAAGAGGGAGGCTGTCTTTACCTCCTACCTTTGAGCCAAAGCTAGTTTCTACCTATTCGAATTTAGGATGAGCTACTCATGATGGCCAATTGATTTTTTCGGCTTGACACAGAAGGTTTTTGGACCTTTTTCTGAAGCTGAGGACTTGGTGCTTGCAACTTGGAATGACAAGCTAGATAGAATAAAAATAATATTATCCATCTGGGAAATTCATATGTGCCTATGTTTTGTGAACTGAAAATTGTCAAACACATTGTCAGGGCTAAGCAAACAAATAATAAGAGAAATGCCCATATTAAATATACAGAAAATGAGAGAGACAGAAGCCCAGTAAACAGTCACTTCAAAATCGCTTCTTAGAATCTGAAGATCAATGACAGCTTAACCTCCAGCATCTATTAACAGGGCGATAGTTATTATTTTTTTGTTTGTTTGTGTAAAGAGAAAGAAAGATAATCCTCATGGAGCAGGCACGCGTGTCGCAAATGACCTTTCCCATCACTGCACTGGTTTGTTTGCAAGAACATATACACAAGTGGGCATCAATAGCCTCAGCGTCAGCTTGGTGCAAAGGGCTATTTTGCAAAGAAACACTGAGTGTTAGTTGTTGAAACCTTTTCGTGCATTTCCTCGAAACAAATGACATTACACCGAATATTTTCTTTTCTGAGCAGTAAATAATGTCTCTGGTGTTGACAATGCTAATATTATATTTTAAAATATATGTGTGTATTTGTATTTTGTACATTTTTATAGCTTCATATAAATTGCTCAGCAGGGACTAAGCTTCACTTTAAGACACTAATTTCTCAGGACAACATCAGACAGCGATCAACAGTCTGTGTGTGGATTACTGAGGGAACCTGTAGGGGAAAGCCATTTCCTACAAGAATTGTGCACGCATAACACAAAGTAGAGGTCAAGAAGATTTTAGAAGCTACTTATTGTTGCATCATCTCATCTTGGGGCTTTGCTTGGGATAAGTATTCATATTGTGTAATGATTCTAATAGCACTGGAGTTTGAGATCTCTTAGCCACTTTTCTTTTGATTCCATCATTTCTGGAGATAGATGCCAGCTTTCATTGTGACACATGATCTAGCATGAGCCTATCAAGAAAAAATCCTTCTGGTTAAAATAAAATCTCCTGCTTGTCTACCATCAGTCCAGAGAATGCATATGTTGGACACTGAAAAACAAGTGCTTTCAGCAAATGAAGGACTAGATTGTAATAAGTGGGATTGATTACAGTTATTTATGTTGCTGTTTATAGAGAAAACTGACGTATCGATTACCTGGTAATTTGGGTCCATACAGATCCTGTCTTTGGGAGATGCAAACTTTAAAAGTCAGTATTTGGGGGGATGCTGATCCCATTAAATGCAGTTGAGTAGTAAGTAATTGCTTTGAGATATTTGATATGGTTCTTGGAAATGTCTCCTTCCACATAATGTTAAAGTGGCAGTGTGAATTTTATTTCCATTAGTCCAGTTAAGCATCCTTTCTACTCTACCTATAGGGCACAAGTAGTCTCCAGATAAGTTTTTAGAAACATGTTTTTAGTGACTATGCATTTTTTAATAACAGTCATGAAGTAAAATTTTCTCATGTATCAGAGTGGTTCATACAGGATCATCATTAGGGAAAAATATTTAGGTGGTGGACGTTTTCCTGAATATATATTTGATGTTTGTCTTAGGATCATTTCTCTCATCAAGGAAGAATTAAGAACAAAGTTTGCTACTTAGTTTGTATATATAAAGACAATGAGGACCCTCAGATCTATCATTAGTTAGTAAATAAAAGTTGGCTATCAGCTTTCAGCCAAGATGCTTTTGGTAACTCAGCTTGAGACACAAAAAAGCAGACTGATTTTCAGAGGGTCTATGGCCAACACTTTGTGAAAAGCAGTTGCCTTTAGGGAGTCTCAAGTTGGACATGCCAAACAACTAATCACTTTTGAAATTCTTATCCTTTGGTTCTCCCTGCCTTTTAATTGGTAGTCCTGTATCTACTCCTCCTGATGGTCTTGGGTGAGTCTGATGTAATAAAACTGCCTTACCTATTACACAAGGAAGCTTTTTACTTAATGAAACTGTGTTTGTTTTGTCAGTTCAGATGAATATACTAAGCCTTAATTAGATTTTTTTTAAAATCACAATTGCAGTAAATACAGCTGACTTTCTTGAAGATATTTTAAGAAATTGGCAATACTGGAAATTAATTTTAACAGTAAATTTGGAGTAATGTGGAAAAAAGTCTTACACAATGTGCGTGCAGTCCTCATAAACCCTGGTTTGATCAGATAGGGGCACTAGTCCTCTGGATGTATTTCCATAGCTGCTATTCATCAGAGCTACTTATGGAAGTGTGATCTTGTGGTTAGGGGCTAGACATCTGGAGATTAAAGTTTTATCACTTGCTCTTGTGACAAAGTCACTTATGTGTCAGTTTCCCAACTGCTGAAAAAGGATGATAATAGCTATCTGGCAGGGGCAATACAATATCATTAATATTTCTAAAGTGCTTAGAGATTCCTAGAGGGAAGTGGCTGTTCAAGTGCATGCTATGTTTCTCCATCAATATTACTTACCTTTAGTTATTCTTCTTGTAGGCTTGACATGCATTTGGGGGGGTAATTTTTTCCTTTAAAGATTTACAGCCATCTGGTCTTTCTGTTTCTGGTCCTTTGGGATGGGAGATCTGACATGGATCCAGGGCACAGCATAGCTCTTAGATGTTGTTTTAATTATCATCGTTGGCTTGATAAAAGAATACAGTTTTGCTCCAAAGTGAAAGCAATTTCTGTGCAGGTAAAGTGCATGTAAAGATTTCCCAAATAGATGAAGAAAAGCCTGCTTTGAAACTAGAATGACAAATTTACCTAGCTAAGTGAATGACAACAAAGATAAGTGTGGAGTTATCGTCTCCCATCAAGCATGTAAAATATGTCATCATTTCTGTGGCATTGTATGAAGAAAAAAGAGATTGCTATTTTTGCTAGTTATGATTAATGCTACAATCCTGAACACACTGTAGTCAATGGCAAAATATCCATTGATTTTAATGGGTGAGGAAGGATTACATGTTAAGTCACAAAAAGCAAAACAAATGAAGAAATAGGATTATTTTCCTTATATTTTTTTTTAAAAAAAAATACCTAGAAATTCACAAAGCAACATATTTTGGAACAAACCTTCTACTCCCTCTCTTCTAAGGTTTACTTAGGAAAAAGATCAAACCAAATCTCAATGGTATCGACACAGATAAAAACAATACAATCAATTTTTCATCCTGCTGTCAGATTGAAGGCAAAATGGCCAGATTCTACTGTCAGTTTCACAGTTTATGGACTTAACACTTCTCTGTAATGACAAGGTATGTCTCCTGTTTAACTCTACAGATGCTTCATCTGAGGGAGACCTTTTCCACAAGAGACCTGGCATAGCAGAGCAAGCTTCCCTTGCTTTTTTGGAGAGGTTTACCAATCACAGTGGAAACACAGCACTAGAAGTGAAACAATTAGCAGAATCAATATTTGCAGGATTGGGGGTGGGGGTTATTGTTTGTTTCTGCAATTTCAGATAGCTGTAGTTGTCTCAAACTTCAGCATGATGTTTGAGTAATTTAGTTTTCACAATTTCAATGATTCCATTCATTTTTATTCATGCTTTCAGTATTTCATGCTTTTGTCGCTTTCAGTTTTTCATCCATTTGTTAGTATTCTAAATCTGAATGCAAAAACTAAGACTCATCCGTAACCAACAGTGGGTGGGACAAAAACTGGAACTGAACAAACCAGCTAACCCAGCTAACCCAGAAACAAGCAGCCCAAAAGCCAAAGAAAGAATGAACAGAATAACTGACAGGGAAAGACAGAAAGCAGGTAACTGAATGAAGGGAGGTTGGATATTGTTCAGTTCATTCAGACTTGGTGTCTTGCCTGTTTCAACAGGAACCAGTTTCAGCTCTATACAGTACCATGGAGCAAACAGGCATTTGTCTCAGAACAATATTATTCCACTGCTGATCAGGACTAAATTGGTGTGGAGCAAAGGTCCATGTGAACACTTCTGCGGAAGTTAGCTACAGAACCGCCATTTAGGCTAATAAGGCCATTTTCACACAGATGCTGCCCCCCCCCGCGCACGTGTGCGGGGGAGGGCACCCGGGCAAGCACCATGGTGGGTGCGGGGGGATTGGTGGGCGCCTGTGGGAATGCCGCATGCGGTGGGTGGGTGTGCGCTCCTGCCTTCCATCCACCTCCACTTATCACCCACGCACAGAGCAACAGTCACCGATCCCCGATGCTCTGTGTGTGGAGATAAGTGGAGGTCCATGGGAACACCCCCCCCATGCTCCACCCACCCATTCCCCCCACACACCCATGCCCATTGGAAAAGGGCCTAACTGGCAGAGAAAGGTGCTATAGAGCAGATTGTTAACACAGTATTTAGCCTTCCATGGAATCAAAATGCCATAGTAAACAAGATTCTGTGTGATCACTACACTTCGGAGCAAACAGCCATGCAGCAAATGTTCATGCGACAGAATATCCCTTCATAACTGTCCCAAATGAACATGGCATGAAGGACTGTTACCATATAATTCCCTCATTTAGCCTTGTTCCTTGCAACTTGTTGCAAGCAGTTTGTAAATGATTTCACACCTCTGGCCAGGCAGGTTTTCGCCTACAGTAGATTCAATTTCAGTTGTAAAATTTCTTCCCGAAGATTTTAGAACAAAGTTTTAAAATTCCATTAAAAAAAAAAAAAGCCAAACTGCTTTCAGTAGGTGTCAAGTTGTCAACAGAAGTGACAAGACCACACTGTGGCCCGCTTTGTGCAGGTGCCACCAGATGTTGGCCCGGAGATGCCATGTTGGTGGCTAGCTCGGGCTGGAGTCTGGGAAAGTCTCTCTGAGTCACAGTCCAGGCTAAGATCTGCCTAATCGGCCCGTATCAGGTTCACCATGGCTGCCCATCATGGCAAGGGGCAAGGCGGGCCGTGGCATGAGGGTCGGGTGCATGTTTGTGGGTTTACCTGTCCTCTCTGGTGGCTCAACCACTGGCACGTTTTTCAGCAGCACATCCCAGTCCAGTCCAGATTGTGTCCATGGAGCTTTCCTCTATGTGCTGGGCCAGGCTGCTGCCAAGCCAACATCGCTTCTGTTATTCCCCCCCATATTTGGTACCCAAGGAATGCTAAAGGCATGAATTATTATTTTCCCCATAAATAGAGGAAAGAATCTGCAATACATAAGTAATGCTCACTACAATGTAACATGAAAGATACAACTTTTGTTTTCATTGTTTTGTTGTGCTATAGCTTTTTTGTGTCAAACTCGGCTCCCCTCAGAATAAATTATCTGCAAGAAGTCTTTTTTCCTGACAGTCCAATAAGAAATAGCAAGTGTGTTTTAAACAGTAAAGACTTCAGCATAAATGGTGATAAGAGGGGTTTGTTTTTGGTTTTTTGGAATGGCATTTAGAACTTTCTAGGGTCTGGAAAGGATGTGTCAACATTTCTAGGATAAACTTTGAAATAATGATGCTACCTATTTCAAGGTTCCGCACTACAGGAAAAGATGCTGGTGTGGAGCCGTCATACGATTTGCCATCTAATAATTCTACTGAGCTTATGTTCTGAGGACTTCCAATTAAAAAACAAAAATTCACAACAGCATCAGACTGACATTTCAGACGCAACTGTCTGTCATCTCTGCCAGCAGCTCTGCATGAACTATCAAGAGGAACAAGGGAATCCACTGAATTGGGCCACTACCTCCATCACCACTAGTTCTGCTAGTATGGACATGTCAACAGAATAAAAGACCAATCGATTTCAAAGCGCGCTTATCAGTGGATGCTGCGGTAAAGTTAATGATCGTGTCGTTCCCTGAAGTTCCAATGGGCTGACATGATCGTTACTGACCGACATGGTCTGACCATTCACAGCGAGACTGTCTTCAAGCCCTCGCTAGGGATGGATCATGCTAGCATTTGGTTTGTAAGGAAGCTATGTCCTTTGGGGATCTTACACTGATTGATGGAGCAGAGATTTAAGAGATTTTAATTTCTTTAGATTAGAAAAACTTGTCAACTTAACCTAAATCCTTGGTTATCAAAGGTCCCAAACAAGCATGGTCAGCTCTATACATTTCTTTTCCGTTTCTTTCCTCCCTAGTCTTCTGCTATCATTACGAAGGCTTATCTCCCTCCATCCCCCCTTTTCTTCTTTTCTTTTCTTGTTTTTTCTTTTTTGACTAGAGCTTCTCCCAAACTCTCCAGGAGGGAAGAATCTAGAAAGATGGCAGCAAGTTACTTTTTCCCATGTGAAAGAATATATCAAAAGCTGATATTGCTGAAAACTATAAAACGTTCTTAGTCTAAGCCCATTAATAGCAGATTTACTGAGACTGAGCATCACTATGTGCCAGAACAGAAAGAGCTTTATGTTTCCAGGATCTGAGAAACTGATTGTTTTAACATCTGAAAGTCACTGTTTTCTTTTAACATTAAGAGCCTATATCAACAGGACTTTTCAAATGGGACCGGAAGGGCTGTGGTGCAGGGGAGGATGAGTGTGCGCTGCAGCAGCAGTGCGGCACGTGGGCGGCCCGTTGCATGAACGCACACCCATCTGCACTCACGGAGGCATCTCCGGTTCGTCCAATGTCTCCGTGCGTGGGGGATGGGTGGAGATGGGTGGAGCGCAGGAGCGCACACATCCCCACCGACAGTCTCACGGACACGCCCTCCCTCGCCCCTCTAGTTTCCCACATGGGCAAGGGGTGTGTTACTCATGTAAAAAGGCCCAATATCAAAGCCCAACTATATTACATTTAATAGAGTATAGTTTGACAAAAGAAAGGCACCACAAAGTTTCATCTTTGCACTTACAGACACAATGCACAAATACAAAATGGATTTAAAAAATCACAAGATAACATTTACTTTTGGGGGTATTGTATTTAGTTGTCTCTAGGATTAAGGTACAGGTATTTTCCATTGTCTGTATTTGCCAACAACCTTTTTGCCCTTCAAGTAAAGGGCCCTTGTGCTTATTTACACAAAATAAAGATAGCCTCACTTCATAGTTTCAGTATTTTGGGCAAGCATTAATATACCACTCCACTATCCAGTCCTAGCTGGAAACAATTCTGCCACTGGTCACAAAGAGAGGACGTGTAGGTGCAGTTCATTCTGAACAGCTTAGCAAACATGTTATCTCTAGCAACAGCTCTGATGTAATGTTTATAAATGTTCAGTCTGTTCTGTTTTCCAGTTGTTCGTGATATGACTGTTACCAAAATACTCCATTAAAGCCTTCTCTCCCACTGCATGACCTTCAGAAGAATGGACTGAGGTGATGCTTCAACTGGAAGGTATAACTAAATCTTAACCTTTCAAGAGAAGGGTCCGTCTGAAAAGGATGCCAAACACTGCCCAAATTCCAGGGGGATGGGTGTGCCCCCCCTACCTTTTTGACAGCCCTGTTAGCTACTGGCTTTAGAAGGCTATAGGGGAGGGGGGGAGCATGATTTCATTGAGGGCCCACCTACCCTTTTCCTTATAATTCAAGCCTTGATGCCAAGCTGAAGCATTTTTATAAAGTAGGAAACCTTCCCCACCACCATTCCCGTCCTGTGATAGTAAAGGTTTAACCTTCATAAGAACATAAGAAGTGCCATACTGGGTCAGACCAATGGTCCATCTAACCCAGCATCCTGTCGCACACAGCGGCCAATCATGGTGGCTTGGGAGAAGCACCCAACAGGTCACAATGGAGAATCCATTCCCTGTTGTTTTCCCCCAGCTCCCATCATGTTCCCTGATCCTGTCTGGCTAAGAGCTGCTAATGGACCTATCTTCCAGAAACTTATCCAAACCTCTTTTAAACTCAGCTATAGTACTGGCCCTTACCACAGCCTCTGGCAGTAGATTCCACAACCCAATTATATTTATACACTGAGTGAAAAAAATATTTTCTTTTATTTGTTTTAAACTTGCCACCTATTTTATTTATTTATTTATTTATTTTATAAATTTTTACCCTGCCCCTCCTGCAACGCAGCTCGGGGCGGCTTCCATCATTAAAATACAATAATAAAATATAATAAAATCAATTTAAAACAATCATAAATACTTTAAATATTAACAGGGCTAGAAAAAAACCACAAAACAAATGGGTAGGGGACTAAAAACCTCCCTACCCACCCTCCCTCCCAAAGGCCTGGGCAAACAGCCAGGTCTTACAGTTTCGCCAAAATGTTAAAAGGCTAGGGGCCAGGCGAGCTTCCTCCGGAAGGGAGTTCCACAGCCGCGGTCCCACTACCGAGAATGCCCTCTCCATCGTGGCCCCCCGCTTAACACGGGGGACC
>QEPC01008745.1:2033863-2044636 GCA_003113815.1 Sphenodon punctatus
CCCCCCCGCCCCCCCCGGCCATCCTGCTCCCACCAGGGGCCGGGACAGGCCATAACCTCCCCACACCCCTATGAGTTTCATGGGGTGTCCCCTAGTTCTAGTACTAACTGAGAGGGTAAATAACTGCTCCTTGTTTATTAGTTCCACCCCACTCATGATTTTATAGACATCTATCATATCTCCTCTCACTCGTCTCTTCTCCAAACTGAAGAGCCCCAACCTACCAAGCCTTTCCTCATACGGGAGCCCTTCCATGCCCTTGATCATTTTTCAAAAGGAATTTCCCTCCCTACTCATCATCTATGAGTCCTATGGAAAAATAACCACCTGATAATTTAAATTAGAGGCCATCCACTCAATCCTCAATGCACTCCACTGGCACAAGCACCACCAGGGTGCGAGATAATGCATGCACCCAAGGAGGAGTCTGGGTGTTTTCTCAGGTGAGAGGTGCTGTGGTAGGGAGCACCAGCAGGGCAGTGGCAGTGTCCAGTCCCAGCTGGGACTGCTGCAGAGCCAGGCTCCACAGTGCTCTTGCCGGCCCTTGTCAATTTCAAAGCAGCTTCCCCGGCCACAGCACCTATCGGAGCCCTGTGAGGGGAAAGCCGCTGCTCGCCTTGAAACTGACACGCCCCAGCTCGAGTGCTGTGGAGCCAGGCTCTGCAGTGCTCCCAGCTTGGGCGTGTTAGTTTTTCTGGTTAATGCTCCCATTTTCGGGCATTGGGCACCCGACTGGTTCTCGAATAGCACGTCATGTGCCCCAAAATGCAGGCATTACCCGCAGGTACTAATTTTAGTGCCCATTGCAGCTCTAGCCAGTATGAATAGCAGCATCCTCGGTCTGTATCAATCTCAGTCAGGGAAAAACTGCCGTTGTTGAAGGCACAGGGGGCTGTGAATGGAGCACCATTCTGGGATTTTTACATGTTACTGGAAGACCCATACATGTGCACAGTTGCTATCATTTTTTCAAGGAGGAATTTGGCACCTAGCCAGGTCCTATGTTTTTATATTCATACGAACATACAAACACGAGTTTGGGACCACAGTTCCGTGGCTAATGTAGGGTGTTATCAGACATAACACTAGCCACTCATAAACACATACTGGGCATGACATCTGGTTGTGCAAAACACACACACCACTAAGCCAGAGGTGGGCAAATGGTGTTTTAGGAGCCACATGTGGCTCTTGGGCACCTCTACTGCAGCTCTTGACAGGAGTGGCTGTTTGGGAACGTGTCCATGCAGCTCCCGCAGGAGCAAGAGAAGACAAGTTGCCACTGGAGCCTCATGGGAGCAGGGGGGATATGAACCTCTGCAGCTACTGTTGCTGCCCAAACCCACCAGCCCACCTGAGAGCCTCAGCTCTGATGTGAGGGGTGAACTTGGGGAAGCAGCACTGCCTCATCCCTGGGATTGGGGGAAGCCACAATCAATATAATGTATCCTTTGACTCGGGACGATATGAAAATTTTGGTATTCAGCTCTTGAGCTTGGGAGGCAAGCGCTTAACATGGGTTGTTTCCAGAAACCATAGGGGAAACCAGTTCATAGCCAGCGCCTGCATGTAGCCACTGTAATGTGTAATTAAATGCAACACCTACTTCTGGTCTGCACCCATAGAAACATCCAGGTACCAGTTGGTGGGAAAAGGAAACTATTCAGTAGCTGCTGGAACACACAGCAGTAGGGACATCTGTAGGAACAGTTACCAGATTGGGATATTTTATAGCATGATGGATTGCCCCATCATTGTTAGGTCTGGAAACATGGTAGAGCTATATTTACACAAACAACTCTAAATCGAGGGACATTGCTGGGGGGTGGCCCACAGGGCCCAGACCCAGAGTGTGTCCCACTGTTTCCCAGATCTCATGGGCCAGGACAGAGCAGCAGAGCATAGGTTTAAGTATGTTCCTTAGTAATTTCTTGAGCCTAAGACCCAAAATCTTTTCCATAGCTACTTGCTAGCAATGCCCCTGACTAACTGTTTCCTCTTGAGTTAGCTACCATTGTATTCTTCAGTATTTTATATACAAGATACAAAATATGTAAAACAGGGCATTAAGGGCCTCCAACTTCTCAATTTCATGAATGTAGCACTGCCTCTCCTTATGTTCCCCTCCCCTTGCCCGTTCCAGTTTGTAAGCCCCTTGGGGCAGGGACCTGTCTCTTATCACAACTGTTCAGTGCCAGGCACATTGCTGGAACTGTATAAATAAAATAATAATATAATTAAAGGAACATCACTAGCAACAATTTTCAAGTCTATTCAATACTTTGCAGCATGGCAAGAACTGGGCTGAAAGATGATGTGGTAAACCTGGTGTGAAGACATGTCTAAGCAATATTAGCATATTCCTTTCTGCATCTATCCATTTCAAAAGGACAATTGAGGTTTTCATCTATCATGATCACCTATATAGCGAGAGAGGATGTTGCATCAGTTGCTCCACATATCGACCCTTTCCAAATGGGCATGGGCATGTGGGGGGATGTGTGGGTGCCGCGGTGGGTGGGTTCTGCATGGGCGGCCTGTCACATGGCCACCCACCCCACCTCCACGCACGGAGGCACCTCCATTTTTTCCAATGTCTTCATGCGTAGGGGATTGGTGGGGGTGGGTGGAGCACGGGAGTGTGCATGTTGCACACTCTCAGATAGACATCTCCCCCACTGCCCACGCAGTTGTGCATGTGGACGAGTGGGGGGGCGTCTGTGTAAAAAAGGGCCATAGTCCATAAATCTTCTAGTGCTGGAGTTTGTGTGACTTCACAATTAAGTTTCTTTACCACTGGAAAAAATCCTGAGTTATTAGTTTCTGATTTCAACCAAGTTTTAAGAACTTGCCCTGGATTTCAATTATATCCTAATGTATTTCTGAATATGAAAAAATGCCATGAAAGAGTACAACTAAGTGACTTTGACCCCCTGACAGGCTCTGGTTTCTTCAGTTCCACAAACCACCAAGCCTTCTAGTGTCTTCACCAGTGCTTTATTTACAAGGTGAAGCACAACTATTTTCTTCTTACCCACAAGTCCAGTGACTGTCATCACAGGCCTCTATCTGCCAGTCACAAGGTCTTTTTGTTTGTGGTCTTGATCCTCCTTCACCCAAGCCAGTCCCACAGAGAGCCCTGGTTCTGGCAGCCTTTGATCACTCAGCCAATAGGAAGCTTGCCTCCAGAAGCGCCCTGCCTCATCTTTCTTGCCCCCTATCTAGGGCTAAGCTCCTTGAGCCTCTCTGATGCCCTGAACCTTCCCGGTGATTTCATTTCTCAAAGCCCAAGTCTTACAGACTTTTATAGCCATGTCCCTCAGACTGACAATTAGTTTCTTTCCCCCTACTCCCAGCTGGACTAATTTAGGTGCTTCTGGTGATGATTCTCCGCAAAGAGGTCCCACCCTACAAGCTCCAGGCTCTACAGTTATCCTCAAACCCATGGCCTCAACCTACAAGTACTTACAGACGCTTCCTAGAATCTGCTACAAAAAGACACATTTGATTTGTTACATGCAGCAAGGTATCCTGAGCATTTCATGAAATCACAGTTGGCACAGCACCCTTCCACTTGTGTTGTAATTCAATTAATTTACCTTGGTCATTTCCTTAAACACCAGACTGTCTTCTTACCAGATCACCAAGGTGACTTTCTGTAGTTCCAAGGACATTTCTTCAAAAGTCTCTCTTCTAAGTACAGTTCCAGCCCAACCCTGTTCTGTTTGTGCGATCTGACTGGATTATAGCCCAGGGTGGTGTAGCTGCAGACAGAATGAACAAGTCACACTGGCTAACACATATTTTATGCCTAATATTTTCAAAAGGTGTGTACAAGGAAGCACAATCAAAACCAGTGCTCCATAGCTTGTCAATGACAGTGCTTCATTGCTTTTCAATGAGTGTTTTAATGTATACGAGGAGCCTAGCTTTTCCTATAAAATCCCTAAGTTTTGGTTTTAACAATAAGGGTTGGTTTTGGCCTTTAAAGCCTTAAACAGCTTGGGACCCATATATCTGAAAGACTGCCTCTCCTTCCATGTTCCACTACGACGTCTCCTTACGGGGGAGGGAGCACATGACACCAGTGCTCCGGGCTCTGCACTGGCTGCCTATAAAGCACCGAGCCAGGTTCAAGGTGCTGGTTTTAACGTTTAAAGCCCTTCACGGCCTGGGTCCTACCTATCTGCGGGACCGCCTCATGCCCCATGTGCCCGTGTGACCCTTGAGATCATCCATGGGAGCCTTTTTGGAGGTTCCACGGGTGAGGCGGGTGGCCACCGATGTTAGATCTTTTTCGGTGGCTGCCCCTGTGCTGTGGAACTCACTCCCGGAGGAGGCTCGGCTGGCTCCCACTCTCCTGTCATTTTGGCGTTTATGTAAGACCTGGATGTTCCGCCAGGCCTTTGGCGAGGGGTAGGGGTGGAGGGGTTTTGTTCCCCTGTATTGTATATTTTTAACAGTTTTAAATTGTTTTAATACTGTTGTTCGCTGCCCTGGGCTGCCCTGTGGGCAGAAGGGGCAGGATATAAATTTTATATATATATATATATATATATATAAGTAAACCCCTGTGGTCAGCCAGAAGCATCCTCTTGCAGGTACTACTGGCCAATTTTGTCCATACGACAACGACCCGCAGACAGGCATTCTCAGTTGCTGCCCCAGTATCGTGGAACTCCCTTCCTCCGGAGGTCTGCCCGAGCTTGAGCATATTCCCGAGGTGGTGTAAAACCTTTCTTTTTGGCAGGCGGGGATAGGTGAGGGCAGGGATTTTATTGTATTGTTTTGCATTTTTACTATTTTTGTGCGTGCATGTATGTTTTTTTTAATGTAAACCGCCCTGAGTCTTCATATTTATTTATGCCTAATATTTTCAAAAATGTATTAAAAGGGCGGGATATAAAGTTTAAATTAAATAAATAAATAAAGTAAAAATGTGTAGCCTGGTTTTGCAGTGTAACAGGTTAGGACGTTGCTCTGGACCAGTTCTATTGCAGTTGCATTCAGACTGCTCTGGACGTTTTTAGACTTGTGGCGTATAAACCATTATAAACCCCTTCTAATCAGTGCAGACATGCTAAATTCCAGGACTCAGAGATAAAGGGCAGGAAGGATTACAATAGAGCGTCCTGGCATACATGAAAGGGTTTAATTTCCAGGCTAGTCTTAAATAGCTAAAACAATGCTGTTTCCATCACTGATCTTCCACCACTGACTATTCACAACGCAATGGACCTGATGGTGTGAACAACATTTCAATAATACAGGTATGGAGATCATATGCATAGCATTTGCTGAAAGCTTTCGTGATGGCTTCTTAATATCTTTATTAACAGAATCAGACTTTTTTTGGCCCACATGCTACAGGTTGAGTCAACTCAATTTTTCATGCTCTTACGTAAATTAATTACTTAAATGTAAATTACTTTTACAAATGTGTGTGTGTGTGTGTTCACAGTACCACACAATAAACTCTAGAATATAGGATTTTGGAAGCAAGAGGTGCCCATCATTTGCCCACAAAGCTATCTAGCCTTTTCATGATCACAGCATTTCAAAAGACCATTATACCCAGAGTAAGGCTCTTTTCACACAGACACTCTAACACTGATAAAATGGGTGTTACTTTTTATTATACATGTTTCAGGGCACCCATAGAGTACGTCTGCAGCCCTGTAACATGTATAATAAAATGTAACACCCATTTTATCAGCGTTAGAGTGTCTGTGTGAAAATGGCCTATCTGAAAGAAACTACAAAGCTTATCACAAGAGATGTATTGAATTCTTAGCCTAATACACAATTGTATTCAAAGGGACTAGTATAATTATGTGTATTCAGTCACTGCGTGGTTCCAGCCAGCTCTGGAAGTAATTTAGACTGTGTTCTTAAGACACAACAAGGCACAGTTTATGGAACCATTAATATGCACCTAGGGTACACTTGGAGGAAGCAGGCTGGAATCCTTCCACTGTCATATGAGCATGAGTAGGCTCAAAATAACACACACCCTGGAGTGCTTCTTCGTTCATTCTGTTTAGTTAAACATCAGGTAAAAACAGAAAGTGGAGGGCCATGAGAGGCCTACTGGAAACAATGGCCAAACTGGTTGAAACTGGGGAGCAAGGAGGGGCAGGAGATAAGTGGAAGTATTCTCTAGGAGGACTTCTCTACAGGTTGACTTAAGGGGGAAGCATGTAGGTGCTAAGCCCTGCAAACAGTTGGTGACTAGAGCTACTCTGAAACAGATTAGCTACACAAGACGCCTTCTTGATCCATATCCTTCTTTATTCCATGTGTCCCCTGATCAGTTACATGGCAGATATTAAACATGTTGGTTCATCACTATTTCTTTGTTTCAAGATGTATATATTATGGGTGCAATCCTGCTGCCTGTTTACACCGGCGACAGGCTCTTGATACAAGTGGACGGCGCTCGCTCAGGGGCTCCATCTCCCAGGTGGTAGGGTGTGTGGCTGCTCATGGGGGGAGGGGTCACACTGGAGAAGGTGTGCCATTGCCCCGCACAGCTTCCTGCGCATGCGGGGCACGTGTGCATTCACTGCTTGCGGCACAAATATGGACCGGCATAAGTGGCCCATAGGATTGCACCCTAGAGAGATGTGTATACACACCCACACCCACCTCTCTCTGGGGCAGGTGGGTGGAATTCTGCTAAAAAAAACACCACCTCTCTTTTCTGTTTCTTTGTTTGCTGTTGTTTGTGTTTTGTTTTGTTTTTAATTTGCCAAGCAGCCCTACTACTTTTAATTGTGCATGCATAGAAATGCTGTCAAGCTAACTGCTATGTACTGGTTATAGCTCTCCAAATCAGTGAATGAGCTATTAGATAATGAACGTCAGATCCTTGCAATGGATGGAAGCAATATCCCGTTACTGACATGCATGCATACATACCTAGATTTTTATTCAAGCCCAAGAGTAGTTCTATTTTAATCTACAAACCAGAGGAAAATTACGTAAACTTTGATCTGTGAATCTTAAAGTCTGTAATGAAACTGGTTGATTTTATTATTTTTATAGCACTAGCCGTATGATAGCTCAAAGAGCATTAACACTGGCAACGTAAATGTAAACTATTAATAAGGCAGGCCAAGAGAGATTTTGAAGGGAAGCTTGCTAAAGTGGCAAAAACAAGCAACAAGAACTTTTTCAAATACATTAGAAGCAAGAAGCCTGCTAGGGAGTCAGTTGGGCCATTAGATGACAAGGGAGTAAAAGCCCCGCTCATGGAGAATAAGGACATAGCAGAGAAGCTGAATGAATTCTTTGCGTTGGTCTTCACTGCGGAGGATTTTGGGGAGGTACCCACACCGGATCCTTGCTTTGTGGGTGAGGAATTGGAAGAGCTGTTACAAATCAATGTGACATTGGAGAATGTTCTAGGGCAAATTGACAAACTGAATACTAACAAGTCACCAGGGCCAGATGGCATTCACCCCAGAGTTTTGAAGGAACTCAAATATGAAATCGCAGACCTACTGTTAGTAATTTGTAACCTGTCACTAAAATCTGCCACTGTACCCGAGGACTGGAGGGTGGCAAATGTAACCCCGATATTTAAAAAGGGATCCAGAGGCGATCCTGGAAACTACAGACCAGTAAGCTTGACGTCTGTGCCGGGCAAAATGGTGGAAACCATCATTAAGGACAGAATTACAGGGCATGTTGACAAACATGGCTTAATGGGGAAGAGTCAACACGGATTTAGTAAAGGTAAGTCATGCCTCACTAACCTGTTGGAATTCTTTGAGGGTGTAAATAAGCATGTGGACAAGGGAGACCCAGTAGATATAGTGTACCTGGATTTCCAGAAAGCATTTGATAAGGTCCCTCATGAGAGACTCTTGAGAAAATTAAAAAGTCATGGGATAGGAGGTAGTGTCTTACTATGGATCAGAAACTGGTTAAAAGATAGAAAGCAAAGGGTAGGACTAAATGGTCAGTTTTCACAATGGAGAGATGTAAAAAGTGGTGTGCCTCAGGGATCTGTATTGGGACCGGTGCTGTTTAATGTATTCATTAATGATTTGGAAAAGGGTGTTAAGAGTGAGGTGATCAAATTTGCAGACGACACCAAGTTATTCAAGGTAGTTAAAACACGAGCAGACTGTGAGGAACTGCAACAGGATCTTACGACACTGGGTGCCTGGGCATCTAAATGGCAAATGAGATTTAATGTGGACAAGTGCAAAGTGATGCACGTAGGGAAAAATAATCCAAACTATGCGTACACAATGCTGGGTACTAAGCTAGGAGTTACCACTCAGGAAAAGGATCTGGGGGTGGTTGTGGACAATACAATGAAATCCACAGCGCAGTGCGCAGCAGCAGTCAAAAAAGCAAACAGAATGTTAGGAATTATTCGGAAGGGGATAGAGAATAAAACTGAGGATGTCATAATGCCTCTATACAAATCAATGGTGCGACCGCACCTCGAATATTGTGTGCAGTTCTGGTCGCCCCATCTCAAAAAAGACATAGCTGAACTAGAAAAGGTACAGAGAAGGGCAACAAAAATGATCAAGGGCATGGAAGGGCTCCCGTATGAGGAGAGGCTTGGTAGGTTGGGGCTCTTCAGTTTGGAGAAGAGACGACTGAGAGGAGATATGATAGAGGTCTATAAAATCATGAGTGGTGTGGAACTAATAAACAAGGAGCAGTTATTTACCCTCTCAGCTAGTACTAGAACTAGGGGACACTCCATGAAACTCATGGGTGGCAAGTTTAAAACAAATAAAAGAAAATATTTTTTCACTCAGCGTATAATTGGGTTGTGGAATCTACTGCCAGAGGCTGTGGTAAGGGCCAGTACTAGAGCTGAGTTTAAAAGAGGTTTGGACAAGTTTCTGGAAGAAAGGTCCATTAGCAGCTATTAGCCAGACAGGATCAGGGAATATGATGGGAGCTGGGGGGAAATAACAGGGAATGGATCCTCCATTGTGACCTGATGGGTGCTTCTCCCAAGCCACCGTGATTGGCCACTGTCAGAGACAGGATGCTGGGCTAGATGGACCATTGGTCTGACTCAATGTGGCACTTCTTATGTTCTTCTAATAGACACTTTAGAGAGCCCGTCAAAGTTTCACCGTGATCAAAAACTTACAAAATCATAGCAGGGTTACCAACCCCAAGTGTTCAAAAAGTCTGGAAAACTGACTTTAAAACCATCAAATTTTCGTTCTCATTTAAATTCTTTTTATTTGCCTTTTGGTTTCTGCACCTGTAGTGTTACCATGCAAGTTTTTCTCAACCACAAATTCTAGAAAATTTTTTATTTTCAAAAATAAAAGGAGTCTCCTGATTTCAGCAGTTGAGCTTTTAATGAACATCTAAAACTACAAGTGTTGTCAATCCTGCTGTATTTACATAAAGACCACAATGCTCCAACCACTTTTCCAAGAGAATCAATGAATGGGATTACCCTGGAGTAAGTGGCCCTGACAAATGTGGTATATGTTTGGCTATAAATGTCATATAAAAAAAAAAGAGAAGGATTTTTGCCAAAGCGGAGTAGTGGGGTGTAAGGAGACACATGAAAGCAATGTAATTTGGGTGTGGAGGAGGGGGTGTATGTGTCTCATAAGCCTCATTATTTATTTTCCTTTTTTTAGGGCATGGGCATCATTCTAGGACAGACTATGAGGTGGGACCCATCTGCAGATGGAGTCATGATCCTGATTGATATTGGATATATTGTGCATAACTTTATTGCTGTCTGGGGATGGAATGGGCATAACAAAATGATATTTCAATCTCAAAATGGGAATCACATCAGCAACAAGCTTGGGAACCCGTGTCCTAGAAAAATAACGTGAGTGAGTTAAGATTTAGGCAATTTTTACACTAAATGGTTCCACTCATACCCACGCAGATCCGTTGTGTGGGCATGAGTGGGTGCTGTCTGTTTGTATGCAACAGCTGGTAAGTGGGGATGCGTGTGCGTTCCCATAACCCATGCATCCCCACTCACAGAGCAACTGGTGAAAACGGAGGGTGCTCCATTGGTGGGGATGTGGGGGGGGATAGGTGTGTGATCAGGTACATTGGGCCTCCCCCACACCGCCCCTGCTGCCATAGCGCACACCGACCCCCCAATACACACACACCAGGGTTCATATACAAACGGCCTTACTGACATTCTTGAAGAAGTGAATTGTCAAGGACTTAAAAGAGAGTGAGGGTAGAAGCAAATTAAGGTGAGAGGAGACCGTCAGCTGCAGGAGGCCCGTGTGGAAGCATGTACTTTGGCGTGAAGGTCTGAGCATTATACATTAGAGAGAGTGGTCAATTATACGTACTCAGCACTTGGAGGAAAGGCTATGCAAGTAGAATCCAGTTTCATTAACTGAATTGCATCAACAGCCCCGTGTCTTAATTCATTTCCAAATCCAATATTCCTTACTCATAACAAAAGCCCTTCAAGTTCTTCTGCTTTTTAAGCATGGTTACCAGCTCTGCCATGCATACATACCCTAACTAAAAACATTAATTTAATCACAGGAGATTCCATGTGTTCAAACGGAACTGTGCAGCTTTACATCAGGATCAATGTGCATCCCCCCGCCCCTCTGGTTGACAGGTTTAGCTCACTTCCATTCATCAGCCTGTGCATGGTTGTGTATTTCACCCATAACAAATGTGGCACATATTTGGCTATAAATGTCTTAGCAAACAATTTAACGATACACAGAAAGACCGACGACCTCCAATCTACCCTTAAACAAGTATCTGGGGGGGGGGGGGGGG
>QEPC01008745.1:2052991-2064339 GCA_003113815.1 Sphenodon punctatus
CCGCCATAGGTGGCCACCATTCTGCTCTTGCCATGAAGCTTAGTGGCATCTGAACTGGGATGGGGGGGGGGGGAGTCGCTCCCTGGAACTTGCCATCCTAAGCAGCCCGACCCTCCAACCCCAATCCAGCCTCCGCCACCAAGCAGCACGGCTGGATCAGAAACGGCGCACAGGAGAAGCAGGGCGGCAGGTTCACAGGGGTGACTCTCCCCTACCCCTCCATCCATCTGCAGAGCTTGGCAGCAGCTGGAGGAGGGGGGAGCTATCTCTTTGAACTTGCTGCCCTAGGTGCCCCTGTCTTTCTGCACCCAGCTGCCCCCATCCAGCCACTGCAGCAGAAAATCGCAGTTGATACTGCCCAGGCTGGGCTAGGTCAGGGCACCGGACACACGTACCCGCAGCCAGAGAGCCATCCCGCCACCCAGATGGCCTGGGTAAGACTGAGAGCATAACAAATGGGCAGGCAGCCCCACCCACCCGATACTTCCAGTGTCCCGCAATGAGGGACAAACATAGTGCCCATCCATGGAAGCCCCCAACCCGGGGTTGGTATGGCAGGGCTGCACAGACGGGCTACACTAGCTCACGTTGGCCCACATGGACAGCCTTTAGCCTGGGCTGTGACCTCGGGCTAGCCACCTACCTGCCCCCGGGCCAACATCTGGCAATGCCACAACAGATGTGTCAGTAGCTCCTAGGCTACAGCGGGTCAAAGAGGGTCTAAGAGGGCCACCAGAAGGTCTGTTTTTACCCATTGTCTTTAATTTCCTGTCTCTAAACTGGGAATATGATAATACCTACCTTATATAGGGAACACGTGGCACGGAACCTTGTGACTCTGAAGGGATATGGTAAGAAAAAGAACATGATGTACATTACCGTCTAGGAGTCAAAACTATCCAAATATTTTGATTAACTGGAGTTCAGTAGATCAGGGTTCACCGTAAATCCGACATTATCTGTGTATGGTGGACAAGGAAAGTATTTTGTGTCTTGGAGAGAACGTCTGTCTACTAGTCCCCCTGCTATATATCCGTTGCTTCGTTTTCAAGGTGTATTCTAAGAGCATTTGCTTGCAGCATATAGTACTTCATCCCGCATTTATCTGCCTAAGGTCCCCATGCTTCTCTCACTGAAATCACTGGCAAAGATGCCACCAGGGCTGGCCTTACCACAGGGAGACCTGGGGCCATGGCGCCAGATCCAGCTCTTTCCAGGGGCCCTGCAATGACCCCCGTTTTCACCAGGGCAGGGTGTGGGAGCCCCACTCCCTCCCAGCAGGGATCCACACATGACCACCTTGAGAGGGTGTCCCAAGAGGGAGGGGCCAACGGGTGTTCTACATTTTATCTTCGCCCTGGGCCCTGCAAGTTCTAAGGCCAGCCCTGGTTGCCACTGAGTTTAAACAACTCTATCTTCCCCACCATTCTCTGCTAAATCTGAGACAGCAGTTGGGAATCTTTGTATTGAAACTACTCTTACAAATGTGGCCCATAGCGTAGCTATCTGGAAAGACAGCTGACAAGAAATGTACAGGAAACAGCTCAGTAGCAGATTTGGAAAAGTGTCCGGAGGTAAAGCTATAACTGCAGAGGCTCTAAACCAGGGATGGGGAACTGAGGGCCCGAGGGCCAAACGCAGCCTGCAGCAAAGTTTTATGTGGCCCCTTTCTATTTCCTGAATCTGCCCTCTGGATCCAGTTCTTACCCCCAAGCACTGAAAGACTGCGCTTGGGGCTAGGGAGCAGAGACGCAGGCATGCACACAAGGATAGGGGATCGCTCCATGGTCCAGATCCACGATCTGGCCCTTAATTGTCTTCAGCGCATCACCCTTTCTCCCCTTCTGTGCAGCCCTCAGTGATTCCAATAATTTGCAGAGAGGCCCCTGGAAGGGAAAAGGTTCCCCACCTCTGCTCTAAAGGAAAACTGTACCAGGATAAAACTTATATTGGAGTAGCTGGAGTTGCTTGAACTAGCATCTGAATTTTTATTTTGGCTCATGGCTCTGAGATAGCCTTGGTTTCACTTCCCTGATTAGTTTGCCAAACTGTAAAAGTGCAAAACGCTGCAAAGTACTTTTAAGCAGTAAGAGATTATGTGAAACTGGCACCTAATGACTAAAGTCAGTTGAAATTTCTTGTACTAAAAATTTATGTGCAAAAATATTTTCCCACTGCAAAATGTTGGATGTTTTCTGTTAAGGTGTTTCAACTTTTTCAAAATGTTACCAAAATGATTGAATTTTTTTACTCAAGTCTCTCAAGCTATCATTGCTGCAACTTTTCTTTACCCAATCATTCATAGTGCACATTGTCCTTGAAAAGTTTACATATTTAGAATACTCGAGTTTGCAAAGAACTTCGCATCAATGAAGCTCAGTGTGTATGATTCAACGGAGGACTATTAAAATAGGGCTGTTTAACCAGATTTTTAGTCACTCCCCCTGTTAATCTCTGTCACCTGTCTTGCATGCATACCGCAAGGCTGCCTTTGAATAGCACTTGGTTGAATGGTTGGTTGGGAATATATACTGGCAAGGATGCCAGAGCAATGTTTTGTTATTCCTTTTTCTGTCTTTTTGAATGGCATAGAGAATTTATGACAATACAGTTATTTTTAAACAAGTCTACAATTACAAAAAAAAATGTATAAATATAGTAACTTCTGTCATTGGTTTGCACAGTTTAGTAAGTCAACTACCTCTCACCTCACATGTCACTTAGACAGAATTTTAGAGAATACTGGGGTGGAGCCAGATGTCATGGTACATGTGAGTATCAATGACGTAGGAAGATGTAGGAAGGAGGCTCTGAAGATCAAATTTAGGCTTCTGGGTAGGAAAATAAGGTCCAGAACTTCCAGGGTGGCATTATCAGAAATGCTCCCAGTTCCACATGGAGGACCCCAGAGGCAGGCTGAGCTCCAAAGTTTCAATGCGTAGATGAGATGATGGTGCAGACAAGAGGGCTTTAGATTCTAGTAACTAGGGAACCTTTTGGGGAAGGGGGAGCCTATACCCTGTGTCTATCTTATTCTTTGTAAAGCACCAGGTACATTGCTGTGCTATATTAATAATAATAATAATAATAATACCGATGGGATGGGCTCCACCTTATCTAAAATGGAACCTGTCTGATGTCACTAAAAATTAAAAAGGAAATAGAGCAGTTTTAAAACTAGAATCCAAGAGAAAGCCAACAGATGCTGAGGACAGCATGGTTCAGGCCAAGGCATCTCCAAAGGATGCTGTTAATTCAGGGAAATTAGAGTATCCTGATATAAAGGATATGCTGATAGAAGCAGAGGGAGTCCATGTGGAAATCAGTGCAGAACAAATACAAATGATTCCAAAATACCTGAAACAGTTACTTATAATGACCAGTTTAAGAATAAAAAGAATACAATTAAGTGTCTATTTGCAAATACTAGAAATCCAAAAGGTAAGATGGGAAAATTAGAGTATATGGCACTAAATGAAGATCTAGACATAATAGGACTCTCAAAAACTGGGTGGAATGAGGATAACCAATAGGACACTGTAACACCAGGGTACAAAATATACCGACATGACAGAGTAGATTGAGCTGGTGGTGGGTGGCGCAATATGTTAAAGACAGCATTCAGTCAAGTAGGATTAAAATTGTACAGGAAGTGAACAGTACGCTAGAATCTCTATGGATACAAATCCCATGCATAACGGGGAAGTGTATAGCAATGGGGCTATACTTTCGGCCCCCTGACCAAGCAAGGCTGGTCTTACCGCTGGGTGGACTGGGCCTGCTCCTGGGGGCCTCACGCTACCTGCCCTTCACAGCCGCTCACCTCCCTGCCTGTCCAAGCCCCTACCCTCAGCAGCAGCCTAGGCAGAGGGCGGAGGAGAAGGAACTGCTGCCGCCTCCACCGCCTGCCCGCCTCACTGCCCATGCCAGCCCCACTACAGTGCCGCTTTCCCTCCCACACCACCCGCTCTCGCCGCTGCCGCTGCAGATACCTCCTGCTGTGCGCCTCCGCATGCATGTACACTCCAGGATGAGCCATTTCCTCGATCTGGCATGCTGGGAAATGTAGTCGCATGCGTATACGCATAGAGGCACACAGCCAGTGGGCAGCAAGACCAACTACAGGTGCACACAGGCCCTGGGTCCACCAAATTCAAGTGAATGTGTGTGAGTATGTACGCTTGAATGTGTGGGGGGTGCAGGGGGAGTTTGTTTGAATGAGTGTGTGTGTGTATGTATTTGAATGAGTGTGTGAGAGAGAGGTGAGAGCTTGTGTGAGAGAGAATAGATGAGTGAGAATGAGTGAGTGTGTGTGTGATTGAATGAGTGTGATTGTTTGTTTGTTTGAATGAGTGTGCATGTGTGCGATTGTATGTGTGTAAGAGAGAATGAATGTGTGATTGATTGATTAAATGAGTGTGTGTGAGAGAATTAATGTGTCTAAGACTAGTGAGAGAGCGTGTGTGTGTGTGTGTGTAAGTGTGTGTGTGTGTGTTGGGGGTGGATGAGAGAGAGGTGAGTGTGGGTGTGGGAAAGTTGGCAGGACCATGAGAAAGTCAGCAGACCCATGGGAAGTGGGCGGAGCTGAGGGGGCCCTACATTTTGTTTTCACCCTGGGCCCTGCAATTTCCAAGGCCAGCCCTATGACCAGGACACTGAGACTGATTTTTAGGGATGGACTCTTGGCAAAATCCTGGTTCTTGGTTTTCTCGGTTCTCTGTTATCTATCAGTTTTCTTCCAGTTCTCGGTATTGGAATTTTAACATGGAGGTATCAAATATTTTACAAGTCAATGGGGAAAACTGCAAAGAACTGAGAAAGAACAATCCGATATAGCCATTAGCAGCTACTCTCAGTTCTTGGCAATAACGAGACTCCCATCCCTACTGATTATAAAATGCTAACAGAGATTAGACAGGCCACTAAAGTCAGAAACATTATAATAATGGGTGATTTCAGTTATCCCAATATTGACTGGATGAATGTCTCTCCTTGGGGCGAGACACAGTGGTAAAGTTTCAAGATGCTATAAATGACTGCTTCCTGGAACAGCTGGTCCTGGGACCAACAAGAGAATGAGCTACTTGAGATCAAGTCCTAAGTGGAGCACAATACCTGGTGCAAGAGGTAATGATAGTGGAGCCGCTTGGCAATAGTGGGAGCGATCCCACCCACTCTCTCATTGTGCGAGTCTCCCCTCCTCCTTGTCTTCATGCAATGGAGAGTCCAAATCATCACCTCTTTACTTGGGTGCAGCGTCCACGTTGGCATGGGTCTCCCTAATAAGGCAAAAGACCATGCAGGCTGGAGCATGATGGATGCAACAAAGGTCTTCTGACTGTGCGGGTCACTGTCCAGAATAGATCATCTTCAGGTCTGTTCAGTGCCTGTATTGGAAATTTGCTCACCGTTCCTTGCATTGTGAAGTCTGGAATGTCCCTGATCATGGCTTGCTCAATAGACAGCATTGCTAGATCATTCAGACGGTCCGCTGTCATGGTACTTCTCAGAAAGGTTTTAATTCTTTTTAGAGCTGAGAAGCTTCGTTCTGCTTCAACAGTTGTGAAAGGCGTTGTCATGACAATCTTCAGCAGTTTCACCACCTCTGAGAAAGATTTGTCTAAGTTGTCCTCAGTCAACACAGCAAGTAGTGCAGAGGCATCTTTGGCGGAATGGAATTCTGACCTGTCATACAAAGTCCCAAGCTCACTCCTCAGTCAGTTTCACTCCAGCATTGGGTAGGCTTGCGTTGCTGCATTAAATGCTTGGATGGGAAAGCGTTCACTGTGCCTTTGAAACAAAGTCCCCTGCACCAAAGTTGCACTCTCTAGATGTTTCGTGAATTGAAATCTGTCACATACATGAGAGATTATAATATCACAGACTTCCACAGCGATCTGTTCTAGCATGTCCATGCGAGGTACACTTCTGCCCATCTGAGCGTTCTCCGGCAGCTCCGAGCGCAGAGTTCCAATGGAGTCCCTCACTTTATCGATGGCTCTTACGAAGTCAGTAGTATATCTTTGAATACCTACAGAGTCAATGGGTTTTTTTGGAGCGCCTTGTAAAGTATGTCCATGTGCAGCATGATTCTGTGGAAAAAGGACAAGAAGTAGAGGAACTCCTCGTCAGATTCCAACATGGTCATGTATGACCTGGCCTCAATACCAGTCTTGGCATCACGACTATCTAGTCAAATTTGTTCAAAGCACTCAACCAGGTCCTCTCTGTGCTTATAGATGACCTCGACTGTCAGCACACTAAAGTTCCAGCGTGTTTTAGCTACTTTGGGGAGCCTTCTCTTCACCACCGCATCCAGAACTTCAGTCCTTTTTGGAGACAAACTGAAGAAAGCAGGGATACCAGACAGACTTTGGAAGAAAATCCTTACTTGTCTTATTTAGGATACGGCTTGCTGCACAATAAGCTTCAGCTGTTGGGAAAAACAGTGAACGAAGTGTGTGTTCAGGTATACATCCCGTATCTTCCTCTGGACTCCACCATGCTCTCCACGTATCATGCGCGTTCCATCGTAGCTCTGAGCTATGAGTTTCTGTTTGTCAGAGTTCCTTGGGAGAGCAGCACTGAGGTTTTCAAGCAAGGACTCAGTGATTGTTTCTGCACGGGAGTCTGTCAAGTGTGTGAAGCTGAAAAAACGTTCCACGGTTGAACCCCTGCCATCGATGTAGTGGAAAATCATGACTGACTGGCAGACGGTTGAGACATCGGTGGTGTCATCAGCTTTGATAGCCACAAAATCAGCATTTTTAATTTCAGTAATTATGTGGTCATGAGCAATTTGCAGCATGCAGTCCAGGAGTTCGTTCTGCATGGTTTTTGAAGTTCCCTTGAAGACAGTAGCAGTCTTCAAATGTTGCTGTAGCATACTGTCAGCTGTGGCACTGGCAAGTAAATCTATTGCACCTCGAAAAACCGCTGGATTGACAGATCCCTCATTTTCATCATGTCCACGCAGCGCCAAATCAAAGGCACCACAGAACTTTATGCAGTCTATTATTCTGAAGAGGATGTATCGATTTCGATCCACAGCCTCATTGTGTTTCCTTACAGACACACGGTAGCCTTCATTGAGTCTCTCAGCGATGTTTGATTTTCCCAACTGTGACAGGTTTAGGCAGTTGTCAAGGTGGCTTTTACAAGAATCGTGCTTCTTTACCTTCTCAGACAGGTGCTTAATGTCCTTGACTCCCATCTTTGTCCATGCTGCGTCACCACCAAACAAAAGGCAAGGAAAACGAACAACAAGTTCTTGGAAACACTGCCACATAGCCACCAGAACTTCTCGTACCGGGATGTGTGGAACCTGCGTATATAGCCTTTCCCTCTGTCCTGTGCAGCTTGTTCGATTTGCAGTTCTGGAGGGTGAGGTCCCATATCTTTGATCTTCAGTTTCTCTTCATAAATTGGCGTGGTGAATGGCTTTGTGAGAAGAGCATCCACGGTATTCATGTTTGAAGTGTAGGCTCTAAATTTATTTATTTTTAAATGGGGATTTGACACTAGCAGCACTCTCTCAAAGATATTAACATCCTCCCCAACCTTGCCTTTTGTCCCTCACCTTAAAGTGATGTCTTAATATGTAAAAAAAAAAAAAAAAAAAAAAAGAACACACATATGCAAACTGATCCTTTTTATGTAATCCACTGTCCCATGCAAAAGTTAACCCAGACAGTAAAAAAACACAATTTATTAAATACTTTATTTAGAAATAATATTTTTAATTTAATATTTATTAAACTTGGCCTTTTTCGGGACAAGAAGAAACCACCAGAGACAATCAATTAGAGCCTCCATTAACTTACATAGTATGTGTACCGTGCTAAAGTCTTCAAATATGTTGACTAATGCTTTCTCAGAGTGCTTGAAAGAAACGTAACTGTCCTGCTCTTGATAGATGGACTCCGTCTACATCATACAGGGATAGCTGATGTTTCAAGAACCTATGCTAGAGTGTAGTAGCCCTCCTTTCATGATACAGAAAAGCATCCATTAGTCTGTTCACATTTCTCATCGATTTCCTCAACCGACAAAGTGCAACAGAATCAGTCGGGCTTGGCCTTGCATTCCTATTGACTGCTCTTTCAATTAAATCTGACACCAAGATGTTGCTCCTTGGAAAGGAGTGGATGATACGGTGCAGATCACATCTCATGGCAATTGCCAACTCTACACCGGTGAGGTCGTCCACATCATTTCCACCACAGTGGATCACAATTCCCGTTGGACGTGGAACATCACGTCTCCTCTGAATCCGATCCAACATTGGAATGATCTCGTGCCATCTCATGCCTCCTCTTCTCAACTACCAGATGTCATAATTCTGGTTGCCTGAGGAAAAGCTAAGCCCCTCTACACGGACAAACTTCTCCAAACAGCGAATGTAGGAATCGCCAATGATCCAGATCACTTCTGCCATACTTTGGATCAAGATACAAACACAATGAAAGTGCAATCCGCAAGAGTAGCACAGACACGAGAGATAGACACAGGGGTCTGTTCTCTAACTCCAAGATACTGCAGAGAAATGGTACAGAATTGCAGATGTTACAGTACTAAACCAGGCCCCTCCAGACCAGCATTCCTAGTAACTACACCCCCAAATGCCAGCATTTTGAAAACACCTGAAATCAGAGGACTAACAGTTACATCTCAGGATTTCAAAACCCAAACTTTATCACAAGCATCACATTTCCAGCTTCTTGAAAACACCTGAGATCACAGGTCTGTTTCTAACCGTTTGGACCCTTTGGGGGCACCATTTGGCACCATTTGGATCCTTTGGGGTCAGCATTTCAAGCAACGTAGACCCCTGCAGACCAGAATTCCTAGCACCCACAGCTCCAAATGCCTGTCCATGCTCAGAGCAGGCTTGTTTTTAACAGTTGGCCCCCTTTGCAGCTCCATGACACCAAACCAGGCCCCTCCAGCAGACCAGCATGAGCTCAAAGTTACAAAATGCCTGCCCAAGCACAATTTCTTTTTTTAAAGTTTGCCCCCCTTCAGGGCTCTATGCCACCAAACCAGGCCCCTCCAGCAGACCAGCATCGTCAGCGGCAACAAAATGCTGTTGTCCAAGCTCACACAGGCCCCTCCAGTCCACCCCCAGCAAGACTCCACGTGTCCCCCCTCCTCCCCTCTCTCATGTCTCTCAGTGCACCCACTCTCCCCACTTAGGGTTGTCATAGACACTAAGGTTTAGAAGGCACTTATGAGATATATAGGTTGTAGGGCTGCATTGGTTCCAATACAGCCCTGCAACCTGAATATCTCATAAGTGCCCTCTAAAAGTTTGCATCTATGGCAACCCTACCCCCAATACTCCATTGCCCAGCTAGTCCCCCCACCCCCAGTGCACCTCACTCTACACCCCCCTCCCCCGAGCCCCCCCCAAAGCAACAACAATCAATCATATTTAATCCAGCAACCTCCATCTTACGACACACACACAATCAACAATTATAAACAAAACATATTATAACTCACAATTTAAAAATGAATTTTAAAAATCCTAAAAATACAAATATACATTCAGAACCGTATATATCATCACATAATAATCAACCCCCTCCCTCATGTCTCAGTACACCCACTCTCCCCACTTAGGGTTGCCATAGACACTAATTTTTAGAAGGCACTTATGAGATATACAGGTTGCAGGACTGCATTGGAACCAATACAGCCCTGCATCCTGCATATCTCATAATTGATTAAATTCATAATAGATTCACAATAAATTAAACTCACAATTCATAATTTAAAAATGCTGATCACTGACATCCCCCCTCCTGGCCTCCTCCCAAGACAAGTCACCCCCCCCAGCACGGCTCGGGTCCCCAGCATAGCCACTCACCACCAGAAGGACTGAGCCCAGAGCTCGGCAGCATCTCTCTTCTTCCCACTCGAGCGAGGACAAGATGATGGACTGGGTGGCACACACTACACTACACTACCTAGCTTGCTTCCTTGAGATAATAATTATTAAAAATAATAAAATACTATATCTATCTTCTCTAAGACTAATCTAACAAACAGGGTCCAGGAATTGATTCTAGAACGTGGATTGAGATTCAGCTGAATGGCCAACTGAACCAAGCAAAGTAGCAAACTCACTCTCTCTCAAGAGAAACCAACTAGGTCAGACTCTCAAGAAAAATAAAATGGCGCCTAGTTTGAATCACCTTATATATGCTCTCAGTCTCTGAAGCAGCCAGCACTCCCACCCTCTTACACCACATGGGAAAAGCCCGCGCTCAGAGATTTAAAAGACAACAGTCAGTCACACAAGCACTCTGAACACTCTCCCCCCCCCCTGCTGTTCCACCAGTCAATCAGTCACACTGCCACTCACACATGCTCCACATTGCTCCCCCGAGTCACCACACCTCCCCCGCCCAGGGTGGAAAGTGCTACAGCCCATATTGCAATACCACACTGCCGCTTCTGCCTCCTATAGCTTTTAATGGAACAGTGCTCCCACTGGCTGGGATGCATTGCATGAAGGCACGCTGGACGGCACCCGGAGCCACCCAATGCGTGTTTCGATTACTTTTGCCCCTCTGAGGGCTCCATGGTGGTGTCTCCCCCTCCCCCCCTCTCCAAGAACCCTCCCCCTCACGACCTTCCTGCCTGGGATCCAGAGCGGTGCTCTATGCACCCTTTTCACATACGCGAGGTATGTTCTTCCTCATTTTGGGGGGGGGGGCACAAAGGAAGCTAGTAGGGCAGTGCCCCTGGCACCCTTGGGCTGGCACCATGCCTGCTCTGCACTAATTTCTCTTTCCCTCCGTAGTCCAGTCCGTGAATTCCGCTCCTCCTCTGTCCCCTCTCTCACCTTCCCACACCTCCCCTGCTCCCCTAACCACCTTTGTCCCTTCTCCCTAGCTGCCCCCCATGCCTGGAACTCCTTTCCTGCCCACATCTGTCTCGCCCCCTCCCTTTGTACCTTCAGATCCCTCCTTAAGACCCACCTCTTCCACTCTGCCCTCCCTGACTCCTCGCTCCCCTCACCTAACTCCTGATGATACCCTCCATCCAGTATAATCTGTTACCTGAGGTCCGTGTACTCATATCCTCACCACATGGACCAACCAGCCATCATTCTCGATGTAACCAAGCCAAGCGCGTGCACCTGGGACCTCGCATCTTTGTGAATGTTACACTCCTTGTCTCTCCCTCTGTTCCCCTTTCTTCGTCTCCCCCCCGTCCCAGATTGTAAGCCCTAGGGCAGGGACCGTGTCTATTGAAGTACTTTGTAAAGCACCAGATACATTGCTGGTGCTATATAAATGCTTGATGATGATGACGACGACGACGACGACGACGACGAC
>QEPC01008745.1:2081021-2093275 GCA_003113815.1 Sphenodon punctatus
GCAGGGGTCCTGCGAGTTAGAGAGTTAGGGGTAGGGATAGCTGCTGCCAGGTCATCTCCTTAAGAGATGGGGTACACCCGAATGCTAGAGCTTGCCGGCCAGCATCGAGGTGGACCCAGGAAAGGGGTGTGGGGCCGGTGGAAGGGCCCCAGGACAGGGGCGGTCCAGGGTCATCGCCGGCCCACCTCAATTCCTTCCTTGGGTCACGAGGAAATGGCCTCCTGATCCGGCCGGGGGCGGCCCGACAGGTGTGACATTGCAGCAGCTATAGTTAACATTGTTGCGGTACTGAGGGACATCAGACCGCTTTTAGTTACTCTACCAAGTTATAAGTTAGAGTTAGGTTTGGCAGGACCAGGAGGGGCATAGCCCCCTCCCCCCCGACGAGGCTAATAAAGTTTGGTGCGGCCTTATTTCATCCACAAAATGGTGTCACGTGTCTTCTTTCAGGGTGGGGGGACAATACCTTTTATTCAACCATGCACTGCTGGAGAGGTGTGCAAATATTGGCCCTTTTCACACAGACGCTCTAACACTGATAAAATGGGTGTTACATTTTATTACACATGTTGCAGGGCACCCATAGAGCACACCTGCAGCCCTGCAACATGTATAATAAAATTTAACACTCATTTAATCAGTGTTAGAGCATTTATGTGAAACTGAAAAGGGTCAAATTCTCACCAACAGTGTTTAGTTCAATTAGAGATATCATTTGAATTACTTTGCCTCCATCTTTTACATTTGGGACCAACACAGCAACCACCCTCTCTCTCTTTTGAAGATCAGTATGCAACTTGGTCTTTCACTACTTGAAGATCAACGGAATGGCAAAATACTCATTGACTTTAATGAAGCCAAGTATCCACCCAGTATATTTTGAAACTTTTTCATTCAATGCTAAGGCCTCAACACAGGAAAACTGCCACCTCGTGGAAGCAGGCAAGTAACACAGCAATGGGAAATTAGGCAGCAAAAGCAACCCTTCATTAAATAAAATTGCAAGACGTAGCTAATGCAATTAGCACTGCCCAGTGCCCGCTCCTTCATCTTGCCATGCTCTTCTACTTGCCCTGTGCTTCTTCTTTGCAGGGCCGTTTCATGGGATGAGGTCCCAGACACACCCATGGGCCACTTGAACTGCTAAAAATGAATTGGAGTCCCCTATCCCTGTGGTTTCTGGGGGTGAGGGGAAAGTCACAGGCTCCTTTATTCCAATCCCATTCCTCCTCTACCTTCTTCTCAGTGAGACGCTTCTCAATTTCCCCATTAGCATTCTGGTGCTCACATCATTTCCTGCCTTGTCACTGGACCAGATCTGCCATAAGGAGTAACCAATTTATCTTGGCTGACTGACCCACCCTGACTGTGTTGCTGGAGAAGTCACAGACACAAATCATTGCCTGCTGAGAATAAATGAACCCATTCACTCCAAAACACTCAGGGGAGGCATAGCAAATTCTAGGATGCTTGATCACCATGCCAGATATTTTTGATCAGGAAACTTTAAGATCAGAAAAAACGTAGAGAAAACTTTTTGTCAGCACTGTCCCTTTAAAGCAAAGTTTTGACAAGATTCCATAGTTACTTTATTTATTTATTTTAGTTATTTATTTTAAGAATTTTATACCCCGCCCCTCCTGCACCAGGCAGCCCTGAGCGGCTTTACAGACAAGTACCTTTTAACATCATAAATGCAATAAAGCTGACCATCTAAGAGAAACAAAGAACAATGCCAAGCTGTTTAGACAACCAGAATTACTTCCCTTAAAGGAGAATGACGAGGTATATCTATTATTGAATGCATCCCAGCATATTCATGCGAAAGGTGGGGGGGACGGACTTTAAAGAAACCACTAGTGCTATGGCAGTGGTTGCTGAACTACTCCCCCCACGACTCCACTTTGACACTTAAATGTAATCCCATGATCCCAGACAGCAAGAAAGATATGCAAAGAATATAGAAAATCCATGACTACTCCCTTCCACAGCTGAGGTAACCCCAACAGGGTCATCATAACCCAGAGTTTGGGAATCTCTGCTTTAGAGATTCTCACCCTGTGTAAGAGATTTACAATCCTCTGTCCCTATACATAAATGTTTGTTTTCTGGTATAATTAGACATTACATATTAATACAGTGCTTGGGGCATGATCATATCTTCAAGACAATGGGCTTGACCCCACGCCAAGTGGATTGTGTTCACACGCATGCAGCTGAGCGCAAACCACGCGGAACCTGCATTGTGGGCACATTGTGCCCTGTAGAAGCTATGCGTGTGTGCGCACAATCCGCGGGGCATGAGATCACGGCCAATGCATGGGTACATTTTGAGGTATTAAGCTTGCAGATTGTGTTCCTTTATAGCGATGCAACAATCAAGAGAGCATGGGGATGTAGTCACAAATCCAATACGGACTCAATATCTCTATAATACCTATTCAGGCCACATACCCGTTTACACTGCTCTTGGCATGGCAAGTCAACGGGTATCTGCGTATTTGCACACTCAACATTTAGAATTACTGCGGTGAGGGAATTAAAAATGTTTTGTGCTTGTTTACAAAGTCTTAATTACCATAGAAGTTGCCATAAAAATGGATTCTTAATTGTAGGGATGTTTTATTAATGATCGTAGAAGCTGCCATAGTTTCCTTTCTACTGAAGCTTCTAAATGTCTTGCTATAAATATCTCCACATGAAAAATCACTCTAATACTGGAGTCTGCTAATTTCAGCTGTTAGTACAAATCAAACACAAATTCCAAAACATACTACATAAACCAACATTTCCAAACTCCTCCAGGAACAAGTATTCTTATTCCTCTTAATTTCAACTGCAACCCCATTTATATAAATCAGAGAAGATCCTCTCTACTCCCCTGCTCTCTCAGTGGCCACATTCCGGTGGACAGATACTTCAAAGTAACTGCACCTTGATTGCTAGGGGAACCAGGGTGGGCAGTTGGGTTCCACATAGGGGGCCATGAACTGTCAATGGGGGTGCCCGAGTAATGGTGCCTGCCCCTAACCAACAATGCTTGCGGTTGTGGTAGCAACACGCTTGAACAGGGAGCTCTGAAGCTGAACTGGAACAGGCTGCTTTGCATCTGTGCCCGCATCTCACTCATCTCCTTGCCTGCCTTCTCAATCACGTTGTCCAACCACTCGAACTGCTGCCAAAGGCAGGCTGGGTGCCTGTCCTCCCGCCAGCGGTGCAGGCAGGCCTCACGGTCTGCAGCTTTCTGCCACACCAGCTGCCTATGCATTTAATGGCATCCCAGATCTCATCTGCCCACCGCGTAGTCTCCCCAAGCAGTTGCCAAATCCTACCTGTGCCACCAGTTGCAGACCCGCAAGTCCTGGTTCTGCTGGTCGCCCGTGGCACTGTGGTTCCGTCTAGGTCTGTTGCGCTGGCAGACCTGTAGCAAGGCAACAAGAAAAAACTATTATTTCAGGTCGCCCCACACCCCTTCCCACCCCGGTGTTTCAGCCCTCAACTCACCTAAAGAGAAGCAGGAATAAGTACTTGGCCTATGCAGTAGGGGTGTGCAGAAGGCACCCCATTAGTTTTCATTTTCATTTTAAGTTACCAAAATACTTTCATTTTCAGAGGGACGGGGTGTAAATGGCCAGGTGTTTTGGTTTTTTGTGTTTTTTAAAAATTAAAAATAATTGTAAAAATACATTTTTTTTAAAAAGTGCAATGTGCAAAATGGCGCAAAACGGTCATTCACACACACGTCCCTTTTCCAAAATGGTGCCAAAAAGGCAGTCGTTCTGCGCATGAGCAGACTGGCTTCCCTTTTACAAAATAGCACAGACGCTACCAAGCCCATTTTGGAAAAGGGCATACATGTCCAGAATGGGTCCAGCTGCCATTTTACACACATAGAGATTTTTTGGGGGGGGGATTTTAAAATTTATTTTTTTTTTTTTTTAAAAAAAATGGCCATGGGGGCTGTTTGCACGTGTGCGCCCTTTTCCAAAATGGCTGCCCTTTTGGTGCCTTTGTGGAAAAGGGCTGTGCATGTGCAGAACAGGCCTGGTGTCTATTTTGTGCAAGCACACAATTTTTATTTTTTTTAAATTATTTTTTAATTAAAAATAAATACATTTTTAAAAAATTAAAAATAAATAAATAAAATGAAAACCAACAGCCATGTCAGCCATTTACGCATGCCCATGGGTTTTTAAAATTTGTTTTATATTATTTTAAAACAATTTTTTTTATTTTATTTATTTATTTATTTATTTATTTAATAGATTTATATCCCGCCCCTCCTGCCATGCAGCCCAGGGCGGCTTACAACAATAAAATACAATAAAAACAATTTAAAACACTCAGTACAAAAACAATTTAAAATATTTAAAACAGGACTAACAATATATAAATAAAAGTTATGTTAGGTGGGGGAGATAAAACCCCTCACCCCACCCTCCCACCCTCCCCAAAGGCCTGGGCAAACAGCCAGGTTTTACAACATCGCTGGAATGTCAACAGGCTGGGGGCCAGGCGAGCTTCCTCTGGAAGGGAGTTCCAAAGGCGCGGCCCGGCCACCGAGAATGCCCTCTCCATTGTGGCCCCCCGCTTAACACGGGGGACCTCCAAGAAGGCACCCCCGGCAGACCGCAGAAGTCACCCTGGAGCGCGGAGGGTGAGGCGGTCTGTGAGGTATGAGGGGCCCAGACCGTATAGGGTTTTATAGATCAAAACCAACACCTTGAACCTGGCTCGGCACGCTATTGGCAACCAGTGCAGAGTTCGGAGCACAGGAGTAATATGCTCCCGACGGCCCGTCCCCGTAAGGAGGCGAACCGCCGCATTCTGCACCAGCTGCAGCCTCTGGACCAGGAACAAGGGAAGCCCCACGTAGAGCGCGCTACAATAGTTCAGCCTCGAGGTGACGAAGGCATGAATGAGGGTGGCCAGGTCCGGGCCGGAGACAAACGGACGCAGCCTACGAACCAGATATAACTGGTGAAAGGCAGCCTTAGCGACTGCCTCCACCTGCTGCTCCAGACGAAGGTCTGCGTCCAATATCACCCCCAGACTCCGAACCTGCTGAGCTATAGGAGGGCGAACCCCCCCAACCAGAGGGGCCACTACCTCCCTCGCTCTCCCCACCAACATCACCTCCGTCTTATCTGGGTTGAGCTTCAGTCTGCTCAGCCACATCCATTCCGCCACAGCCTCCAAACATTGGGATAGCAAGGAGACAGCAGGGTCTGGGTCAGTTGAAAAGGAGAGGTACAGCTGAGTATTATCAGCATACTGGTGACACCGCACCCCGAACCCTCTCACGACCTCCCCCAAGGGCCCCATATATAAGTTAAATAATAACGGAGACAGAATAGAACCCTGCAGAACGCCACATTATAAGGCGTGGGGGCACGATGTCTCCTCCCCCAGCACCACCCGCTGACTTCTCCCCGAGAGGAATGAACGGAACCATTCAAGAACGGTCCCATCCAGACCCCCCAGGTCATGCAGCCGCCTCAATAGCAGCCCATGGTCCACGATATCAAAAAGCGGCCGAGAGATCTAGCAGGATGAGAAATGTTGCTAGATCTCTTGGCCGCTTTTTGAATGAATGAAATGAAAGCAAACAACAATGATTTGCGTATTCATCCGTTTTCGTATCCTTGTTTATGAAATGAAGGGGGGGCATTCGTCTTCACAAATAAAAGAAAATGATATGAATTTGTTTATTTATTTCAATTATTTCTATCCCGCCACGAGATGGTAACGTGGAGGTCTTTGCACCAAGCATATCATCATAATACCTTCCCACTCAGAAGGTCAACCGAGCCCAGGAGCGAGCATCTTAATAACGTTCTCCAGTCTGAAGGACAATATAAGCAGAAGCCCAAACCATGGCAAAGCGCTACTGGCCACTAGCTTTGCAGTGAGCCACTGGGCTATTGATCCTTACCGTCGCTCTCAAAAGATCCAGATACAAAGGGCACCTTTCCCGGGTATGGACCCCCGGGCCCCCACCTGTACCAACTTCTCCAAACCAATGCTCGCCACTGTGATCTGCAGGATACGTAAGAGACATGTACTTTATGTGTTAAGTAGGCCAGGCTAGGATCTATCCAAGAACTGTGATATTGGGTTTATGCTATATTGTCTGTGTGGATAAAGAATAAAATAGTGTTGTACTCAATTAAATGTTTGATTTGTGGTGTGGTGGGGACCAAGATCCCAATTGGGAATTGTGCTTGGGAGAGAAACCAGGTAAATTCCTTAACAGAGTTGTTGTTGTTTGACTGTCAAACATGGCCATGCTGGTGATGGTAACCCTCCAGAAATCATTCCTGAGAATTCAACTGCTGGGAAAGAGCAAGTGTTGGGCATGTACTGCCAACCAGGACAAGCTGAGAGAATTCATGTTTGAAAATGATGCCGTGAGCTTTTAAGGTGGATGTTACATGCGCACCAGTGAGAGTGAGAGTGGAGCCAGAGGTGGTCACTCCTGAGCACACTGGAGACTCTTCACCTGCAACTCTATGGTGCTGGCTGATCTGCACGCACAGAGGCACTGCACGCAACCTAGTTGACAGGGCACAGACACGTAGGGGCACACATAGCCCACATTCCCCTGCCCGGCATGCTCGGCATGCTCCGGAACCTTGCCCTGAGAGGGGGCTGCTGGTCTAGTGGGTAGTGGCCAGTTGGCTGGTGGGGGGAAATACCTAATAAAGGGGCAAGTGGAGACCCACCTGGTGTGGGATATCATCTCATTTGTTAACACTCAGTGTCTCTTCCTCCAAAAAAATTTCCAGAGCCTTTCATTGTCCTTTTAATTGGACCGTGCCTCTCTAGCACTCTTAGCTTAGCATTGCTGTTCCCTTTTCTCCTAGCCCTTGCCACAGCTAAGTCCCACTCCAGTCTATGTTTTATTGGCCGAGCACCACCTTAGCTTACTGTGACTCTCTGGCGGATTGCCTGGGATTTGTGCAGCTGGAGATCAGCTGCCCTCCTTCAGCTCCAGATGCTCAAAGGCAGCTTCCCCAGACTATAACTTCCTTCAGCTGAGGGTACATTGGCCAAGGAGCTGAACAGATTAACCACTTAAAGGCCAGCTCCCCTACTCAAAATTCGCATTTCAGACAGTTTGGCTGTGGGAGGTGAGACAGTATGGCACATTTCTTAGTTTGTGGAAAATGCACTCCCTTATTAACTGTGCTTACTTGGCAGCTAAGTCCAATTCTGTCCCCTGGGTATTGGATTCTCTTACACAAAACGGTTGTTTTTTTCCTAGTCTGAAGTCTGTTCTGGCTGGTGCTAACATGAATTTTCATCCAGTATACCTTTGTTCTTCAAGTTATCTTTTGGCTTTCTCCTGTCCTGTGGGTTCAGCCTGAGGGTGTATGTTTACTGTGTGTTTATTAAAGTAAAAGAAAGTGACAGCTGCACCTGCTAGAATGTTGGCATATTTTCACTTGTCCTTCTCTTTCTGCTTGAATCATTTGCACTACCCACTGAGCAAATCTGAGGCATACAAATGTTGAAATATCAGGGTTGTTTCTCGTCACATTTCATAATCTTTAAGACATCTCCCCCCACTCCCAACAAGAAAAAAAATGAAAAGTAGAATGGATTCACAGACAGTAATCCCTTGCCAAGTTTGAAACTTACACAGCTTCATTTTTCACTGGAACAGAATTGTCTTGTAGTTAGTGACTGTCAGGAGTAAAGAAATGGCTTCATAGCGATGACACAAATTCTATTCCCTCGTGCACTGTTTGTTACTCATGAAATGGCTTTTACCTCCTGACCAAGCTGAAATTCTGCTATATTTCACAGTCCTTTCTTGGCTGAAAGATTTAACACAAAATCTTTTGATCCTAGAGAAACTTCAGAGTAGTTATTTAACAAGCCTTAACTTTCCTAAATGATATGAAAGCAGTCAATGAGGTTGGTTCACAAGTTCAGAGGATGAGAGCTACCATGTTATTTACAAACAAAAGCATATAAACTGTAATTGTTGCACTAACCAAATAGTGCATAATTCATTTGAAATTCAGCCACAAGAATACACTAATTAGTATAATTAATATTGAGGCTTTAATGGCACAGGGCCTCTTTATTTTTCCTGTGATTGTTTAGTTTGCGTACCCACCTGCACAGATGGAAAACAAATACAAAATCTTGTGTGTGCTTTTGAGAATGCAATTTAGAATCAGGCTTAAGAGAAAAGTTTCTAGTGGAACAATTTATCTCACTGTGTATTGCTCTGCAGTGGCTGGTCCAAAGAAGATAAAAACTTACTCCTTCTACCTGATGCTGGAGATATTTGTTCAGGGTGGCTCACAAAATATAAAAATATAAAAACATAAAAATACAGAAGCATAATTATATAATGATATAAAAACATTTTAATACCCCTAAGCCCTGCCCACCAACCTTCCCCCTAACCCCCACACCCAATCCCACCCAACTCTATCCCAGAACACCACGTGCCTGGCCAAACAAAAAGGTCTTGCATCTCTTCCAAAAGGGGAGAGAGTTCCATAGTTATGGGGCAGCCACCGAGAATGCCTTTCTGCATGCCCTCATTGTACAAATGTCACAGGCATTTGGTACTCACAATAGGGCACCCTTAGCCATTAGAAGCTGCAATATGTCTAAAGGAAAACATAGGCAACTCGTGGGGGGACATGGGGACACACACACACACCTCGATTTTCTGAACCCCTATAGACCACCTGTCCAGCACCCCTCTTGCCTTCACTCCTGTTTCCCCCCTCCCCACACACTATTGCCAGGTACCAGTCACCTATGAGGGAAGAGGCAGTCTTTTAGATACTGCTGGGACCCAAACCATTTAGGGCTTTATAGGTCAAAAATAGCACCTTGAGATTGTACCTTTAGCTCATGAGTCACAGGTCTAGCACTAATTATTTTTGTATATTGTCTGACATACTTTAAAGGGGCCTCAATGTTTGTTGAAAATACTGAACCTCCACCCTGGCACCCACTCTTCACATTTATGCATTTAACTACATCACTTAGTTTTGAAATCTTAGCCCACATTTGCAGTGCTTTAGTTGTAATGGAATGAAGTGTTAATTAGGGATGGGCGAATGTGGTTTGGATGTTCAGAGTTCGGACCGAACTCTGTCTGTTCGGATGTCTGAACCGAACTCTCGAACGACCGAACAGTTCGGTCGTGTTCAGATGAGTTCAGGGGTGGGAAAAACATATTTTCAGGGCAAAAAAAATTGGTTTTGGTATTGATGTGCTATTTTTGAATGTTCGGCCAAGTTCGGTCAAACCAAACTCGGCTGAACCGAACCATCGAACCTGAACTTGGGTTTCGAACCGAATGGCCGAACATCCAAACCACGTTCTGTTCACCCATCCCTAGTGTTAATGCTATACGCTTCACTTGGAACCAAAATCCAAATGTTTTATTTCTGCCTTTTGCACCATCAGTAAGGGTTATGCAAGTCACAATGTACCTGAGAAACTGCAGATCAGTGAAGCAGAACTGAGTCCAACCCCCTTCCTAAAATATTGTAAAAATGTTAAAAAATTCAGGTCACTTTTACATGAGCGATTGAGCATATTCTTCAACACACCACTGGGAAAAGCCGCGTGGGGCATGTTTACACGCACTGGAAGTGGCTGCCCGCTAGAGGAATCAGCCTCTTTGAAGATGCATTCTGGAAACCTCGATATCGTGGTTTCCAGAACACATCCTCAAAGAGGCTGCATCGTCAAAGAGGCACGTCCTCAGTGGCTGCGCTTGCCACTGTTTCCTATGGCGGGCAGCCACTTCTAGTGCTTGTAAATGCACCCCGTTCGGCTTTTCCAAGCGATGCATTGAAAACACACTTCCCTGGCCATTCGTGTAAAAGCGGCTTCAGTTTCTTCACTAACAAATTGGTCACTAGTTAATGTTTGTTCAGTGTCAGGCACATTGTTGGTGCTGTATAAATAATACAACCACCACCAAACAACAATTAATAATAAAGCAAACAAAAGCTGAAGACCTAGAAGGAGCGGAGAGCTTCTTGAGAACACCCAGGATTTGAACTGGCATCCGTGGGGCCCTGTAGGTGGTGACTGACTCCACAGCACCACTAGTTCACTCTGGCCAGGGCCCAGAGTTAGCACTGAAGGCCCTCCTATACGCTGGTCAGGCCACACCCCTCCTTACCTTTGCTCCATGACCCCAGCTTTCTGGTTGGCTGCCTGCAGTATCAAAGGCAGGCCTGCAGCCACAGGGAGCTGGGTAGATCATCTGTCTATATCCTCCTGACTCCTTCCTGCCTCTGTCTGGTCACCCTCCTGGTTCCTGTCTGTATTCACCTTCTTGTTTGTCTGCCTGAGTCTTGTATTTGCCCTGAAGGTGACCAGGCATCTACTATAATGTTCACTCTGCAGCTGCCCAGGAGCCTGCTATATGACTGCCCCCTTTTGTGTTTACAATGTTTGTGTCTTCAACTGTCTGCTACAGTGCACTCTCTGCAGTTGCCCAGGAGCTTGTTATGCAACATCTGATCCACTTGCTGTGCTGCTGGCCTATGAGCCCGCTTTTCTGATCCTGCCTGACTGCCTGCCCATCATGGAGCATGTGCCCGTCCCTGTGTTTCTGTGGACCTGATCCTGAACTAAGTTCCTGGACCATTGCACTAGTCACCCAGCACCGATCCTGCCACAACCCCACCCCAGACCTCATCCTGCATCACGTTCTTGACAAGATGCAACTTTACATACATTACCACTTTTAAGATAATTATGTTTTCACATATAATTTCCATATTTATTTATCTTGTCCTTCCCTTAAGGCTCAGTTGCAAAACACAAAAATATATTTGCAGAAACTCAAAACCAAATAAAATCCCCATGCCCCCCAATATTTTAAAATAGAACAACAACAACAAAAATAAAGTAAAATTAGATAACCTCCCCCCAATCTTACTCCATCTGCCAAATGCCTGGCCAAACAAAAAGGTCCCGCATCGCTTCTGGGAAATAAGCAGACTCAGGCTGACGTACCGCCAAGAGAACCGAGTTCCATAATTGTGGGGCAGGCACTGAGAACACCTCTCTGCATGTCCTTGTTATATACTTGGTGGGCAGATGATGCCTGCAAGAGAGTGCTCCTAGTCCCAGCTGCCCTCAGAGGCTGAAAATGGGACACAAAGGAACAAAGTGGCCTTTCAGATATTTGGGGTCCAGACAGTTAGGTCTTAATAGAGTCATGCTGCATGATACTTTTGTTGCAGAGTAATAACTGATTCGCAATCAGTAAGGACAAATGCAGCTGAAGGTTTAAAAACAGAACTTTACTTAAGCTTTCTCAGGCACAGATCCTTTGTTGCATCTAACTAGTAAGAAGACAAAATGGAGACTGAGACAATGAGAGAGAGAAGAGAAGAGAAGAAGGAGTGGTTACACAAAGGAATTCAACTGCAAAACCCCATCTCCCTTCCATGTACACATAAACTTAGCAGTGCCATCTGGTGGCTCTATAGTCAATTACTGTTCTCAATATAGCAGGCATTTAACTTATGGATGTTGCATATACCAACAACTTTATAGGTGGGTAAAATGATCTGTCCTGCGGCATTTACCATCTATGGGTATTTTCAGATGTGACGGGCCTGGAGGCACGCCATGCTGAACCCTGGACCGGGATCCCTCTCAGATCCCAGTCTGTGATGAAGCCAGCCGTCCATCAGATGTGCCGGCTCCATCACTCTGGGGAATCGGGGAGGGGGCTGGGCTGCACGATGTGCAGCCGCTCAGCCCCGCCTCCCCCCCGCTCTCCCTCAGCCGCTCACCCATGGGGAGACGGGTGGGTGCAGTGGCCAATAAGGCTTCTGCACCTGACCTCATCCCATGGTTGGAGCCTAATTCCAGGAGGAGGTTGGTGAGCAGACGTGCAGCGCCGCCATTGCCGGCCCCATCCCGGATCGTAGTCACTATAACCATGCTGGATTCCGGTCACGGGTTCACTGTGGTGAACATCTGGCTGGGACCAAACAGACGTTCCCGGAAACGCCACCACCACAGGGAATCCACTGGGGTTCACTGTGGTGAAAGGCATTTTTGTAACGTCTGAAATTACCCTATATCAGAATAATAATCTAAAAAGAAAAGAACTAGAGATGGAAGGAATTTTTGGTGTCTCTCCCACCCCCACCCCCCGGTTTCGATTTGTCATGATTTTCAGGTTTCATATTGTTTTTATTTTTTGTGGGGATGGGAGGTTGCACTGATTCCCCCCCTCCCCC
>QEPC01008745.1:2104746-2123260 GCA_003113815.1 Sphenodon punctatus
TGTTCCTGAAGGTGAACCTTCCGCTGCTGGGATTCCCCGAGCTGCCCCTGGACAAGGAGTGATGGTGCAGTGGCACACGCCATCCCATGCCAGGGGCAGTCTTGGGACGGGGCTCCTCCTCCTCCTCAATTTGGGCTAGGGCTACTGCTCCTGTGCTGCTGAGGTGCTGTCCCTCCCTCCCAATGCCTGGCAACCACCCTGTCTCTCTCTCTCTCACATACTAGACGGCCTCGGCCGCCTTATCTGACTGACCTCATGACGCAGGGTGGCATTGGGAAACAAACTGTAAGCCTGCCAGTCGGTCTATGGCAGGCTACACGATCTCGGCCCGCCTATGTGACACTGACTGGCTCTCGTTCTCTCGTACTGCACAGTCTTTGCTAGCCTACCTGAGTGTCCTGCTGCCAACGTCCCAGCCTGCCTGTCCTACTGCCTCTCATGTCACACTGCCTGTCTGCCCGCCCAGCTTGCCGCCAAGCTCAGAGTTTGCCTCAGACCGCCTTCCTGCCTCCCATGCCAAGGTGCCTGTCTGCCCACCCAGGTTGCTTAGCTCAAAGCCTGCCCATGCCTGCCTTCCCTACTGCCTCTCATACCATGCTGCCTGTGACCCTGCCCGCCTGCCCAGGTGGTCTAGATCAAAGCCTGCCTCAGTCTGCCTGCCTCTCATGCCACGATGCCCACCCGTCCACCCAGGTGGCGTAGATCAAAGCCTGCCTCTCATGACACAGTGCCTGTCTGCCTACCCTGGCAACCCTGGGTGATTTGCACCACTGGTCTGGTAATCCTGTCTCTGCTGTCTGCTGGTCCATGGGTTCTCTGCCCTGGCCAATCCAAATGTGCCCACACAATCCTGCTGCTGCTGTCTCCAGCTGTATGGGAGCTATTCCCTGGCAAATCCAACCATCCTGGCTCTATGGGTGCTGTGTACAGGCAAATCCTGCTGCTGCTGTCTCTGCTGTTCCACGGGTTCTGTGCCCAGGCAACCCAATGTCTGCTGCTGCTATTGCCAATGCTGCCTCTGCTGTCCATGCCACAAGTCCTGTGCCTAGAAAATCCAGTGTCTGCACCAGCTGCCAATGCTGCCTCTGGGAAATCCAAAGTCTGCTGCCAATGCTGCCTCTGCTGTTTGTGCCATGGGTTCTGCGCCCCAACAATCCAATGTCTTTTGTAACTCACCCAGCATAGAATAGGAGGAGGAGGAAAACACCCCCCCACCCCTTAGATTGCAAACCCAGAGGTGGTAAAGTCTTTTGAAAGCCCCAAGCTCAGATTGCAAGCCCAAGCAGGGGATAAAGGCAGAGGAAATGCTGCCATCTCCTCCTGGGTGTCTCTTAAAGCTCTCACAACGGTAACATTCTCTGCCTCTGATCCTGATGCCACTTGACCATGGCCAAAGCTCCGCCCTCCACAAGAAACAACACTGAGGAGGGGTTTGGAGCTCCAGGGAGAGGCCGTGGCTTTTCCCGGTGGCACCCAGCATGCTATTCTCACCAGCTTCTTACCATACCACCATGTCTCCACAGCCAGGGAGGAGTTTGGAGCTCCAGGGAGACACCGTGGATCTTCTTAGCACCATTGAGCGTGCTCTTCTCACCAGCTTCTTGCCGGCTCTGCTCTTCAGTTTGGGGGAAATTTCGAAAAACTTGGGAAAATCATTGAAGTCATGGGAAGATCTCAAAAGTCATGGAGGGAGGCAAAAGTCACTAAAAACATGACTTTTTTAATGACCGTGACAAATTCTCAGCCCTAGTCATAGAAATCAATGGCGAAAACCGCGATATTAAAGATCTGATAAATGGAGATCCGATATATGGAGATATGATACCAATAGATATGACAGATCTGATAAATGAAATATGATACCAATATACAACCAATACCATGAATTAGAACTCAGTGGCAAAAACCGCAATGTTAAAGATCCGATAAATGGAGATCCAATACTAATAGATATGACAGATCTGATAAATGGAGATACATACCAATATACAACTGATACCAAGAATTTTCCCAAAGTCCCATCCTTACTGGCAACAAAGACTGCTTTTATACGAGCGACCGGATGCAGCACGTTCTTCAACACACTTCCTGGAAAGTTCCACGGGGTGCATTTAGATGCACCAGAAGTAGCCAGACGCCATAGGAATTGCCACTCACACCGTCTTTTTGAAGGCACATTTTGGAAGCCTCAATACCAGGGTTTCCAAACTGCGCCTTCAAAAAGACTGCATGAGCGGCAGTTCCTATGGTGGCTGGCTACTTCTGGTGCATCTAAACACACCCCACGGGGCTTTTCAGGAAGTGCTTTGAAGAACATGCTGCATCCGGCTGCTCATATAGAAACAGCCTAACAGAGTATTAACCAACCCAGAAAGTATACAAATACAGAGCAACAATCTGTGTGCTAATAGCTAAGGTTATTCAGCAGCATACCAAATTATGTGTACTGGATTCCTCTCTCTGTAGTACACTGTGTGGAGGGCACAGAACTGTCTCTCTTAAGCAAAAAGAGTAACTGGATAATAAGTAGGGAAGACAAATTACAGTGGGTGAAGTGATCCATAATTTCTGGAGACATAAACATGAAGAAAGGTTGCTTTATTCAGATAAGATTTGATGTTCTGCTTGTATTTTTAAGTTCTAGAATATAAACATATTATATTAAACAAGAACAAGACCAATGATTTAATGAGACAAACACATCTAAAGGGTGGGTTCAGCAGTCAGTTTTTCCCAAAGTTGCCAACTTTCGTGATATTTCATGTTATGATATTTCATGTTTGGGTTTTTATTTTTGTGTTGTTATATTTTATTTTTTTTTAAAAAGCAGCACTTCTTGACTGCAGCATGAAAATCTTGGCCGTGTCTTTTAAAAATGAACTTTCAGCCCTCATGGTTGCAGAGAAAAGCTGGAAAATGAGAGCCCTAAAGTCTCAAAGACCAGAAGATCCATCAAAAGAATGCCTAAGTAATTTGTTATTTCTTAAAACTGCCTGCTTATGAAGCAAGCATGAAGGTTTTCTTGGATGCTATTTGGAGACATCAATATGGCAATAAGAAGATTATTTCATTGTGTCTTCCTTTACCCTCTCCACTAAGTCGAGGCAATAAGAAAACAGTGGGATTACTTTCTCCTCTCCACCACAATTTCTTCCCCAACTGTGTCAATCCCACATGGAGAGGTCCTACTTCTCTGGGCGAGCTTACCTCCACTTCCCTGGAAGAGCATTTTCACTAGTTCTCCCACTTGTGACTGCCCCTTGAAAAAGGCAAGCCTCCAAGAAGGTGACCTGCAACATGGAGAGGCCTCTAATCTAGGGTTGCCACTTCTCATGGTTTGATCCTGAGACTCCTATTTTAGCCTATGGGAGTCTCAGGGTCAAGCCGGGAGAGCTGACAACCCTACTCTATTAATAAGTTAATCAACCCCACAAATGCCATATTTGTCAGACTACTGTTGGCTTTTACATCCAAGCCCAGCTATTTCATGCAACCTAGCTTAGCTATTTCATGCAACTCACTCTATTTCTCTAGCAAGCAATGCAAAAAAGCAGCAGACGAAGGCTCAACAGCACCTTTCCCATTGATAAACTTCAAAGCACCCACCCTTAGGAATCTGATCTAAGGCATAGGGCAGCTCAAAAGGGGTCCACTGAAGGTGCCATACCTTCTTCCTTTCATGACAACCACTTCATTATTGAAACACCCTTCCCTCCCATAGCCATGAATAACATCATGCTTATCATGCAGGCAGGAGGTCCAACAAACTGCATTTGAAGGCCAAAACAAATCTCTCTCTGAATGGCCAGCAGAAACTATTCGTGCAGTAGGAAACTAGTTTCTCTCCTTCCTAGGTCCCAGCATATCATAGTTTAAGCTTCATTGATTTAGGGATAAAGAGACCCAAATGTAGATATTTCATGCCTCAGAGAGCAGCACAGCTGTTAAGCTTTCTTTATTAGATATTTTATAGCTGGGAAGTAGTCTAGAATAAGAATCAGCTGAAAAGGAAGACTTACATTTAGACAATATTCAGCAGTAGTTTGCTACAGTCTAAGCTCTTTAAATTGTTTTTCTCTAATATGAAAGGGGAATGCTGGTCGAACTGTTCAATTAAGTCATTCATCGCTGTTCCAGCAATGTCTGCCTTTTCTTCTTTAAAAGACTGGGCATTAGCAATTTTCTTGATACACACGCTCTAATGCACTGTGATATTTTTCCAGAGTAGACCTTAAATTTCTAATTTCCCAACGTATAAAGCAGACCTAGTGATTTTCCTAGTGCTTTATGGCAATTCAAACTTTATCAAACACTGATCATCAGGTAATTTCATGCCCTTTTTTCATTTTTTAAACAAAAATAAATCTCCTGTTTGAGCAGGACACAGCTAAGAAAATGCGGCTGCTGCATGCTGGGAAATCCACTGTGAACTCACCGACTGTCTTTAATGTTCACTGACAACTTTAATCCAATGTTTCCATATGAAAAGGGCAAGAGATAAAAAGGAGGGTATGAAGAAAAAAACCCGTTGTGGATGTTTGTGGAATTGGAACAGCAGGAATACTTAATGGAGGATATTTCATCTCTGAAGGCCAATTTTGTTGTAGTAGCATATTATAAAAAGCTCTATAATTAAGGTCAAGTAAAAGGCCTCTTAAGTGACACATCCCAGCCTCTTTCAGAGCAGAGTTTTGTAAGCAATAAGCATGGCTTGCAACAGTTCTTTAGGAACTTAGTAGAAAATGTGTATAGTATGGAGTAGGCTACAATTAAACCTTCTTTGCAGTATTATAAAGCCTTTTTAAAAAAAAAAAAAAAAAAAAAGGTTATATTACCGGAAAGGTTCTAAAATGAAATTAACATTATGCCCCCATGTAGGATCCACTCCACACAGCTGTAGCTAGTGAAAACCACAGATCACTGTGCAAGATCTGCAATCTAGATGGCCCATAGTCCTAAAACCATGGAGCAATCCAGATAACCAAGAGTGTGCCTCCTAATCTGACTCATTAGATGTTGCATCAAGAAACGCGCTCTTTGATAGTCACAAGCACACTCCTAATCTCCTTCCACATGTTAATCACAATGGCTGTATTTTGTGAAGTCTGTGGGGATCAATGACTATACATTCATTCAGAGAAGTGTGCACGCAAGGGGTGTAGCCTATCATATGGGCGGGCAGATAGTGCAGGTGCACCAGGCCTGGGAGCCTGAGGGCCCATATACACCACTTGAATGCCGGGAACCCCTAACTGGGTTGGAAGGGAGGGATTCCATCTTGTGCCCAAGGGCCCATTCCAACCTAGTTACAGTGTGTGTGTGTGTGTGTGTGTGTGTGTGTGTGTGTGTGTGTGTGTTTCAATAGACAAAGCTATTATCAAAGTACATGCATCAATACAGTAACCATTTGGATGAACAATTTTAACATGGTAATCCGTATTTGGGAACAGAGACAGACAGCTCTACAACTGCCTGTCTCTGCTCCTTCTGCTGGCCGTTTCAAACTTTCTCAGAAGAATTTTGCAGGTGCTGGCTCTAATCTTAATGAGGGATCAACTCTGCACATCCGTAGTACAAATGCTGAGCTGAAGTCTAAAAGCCAATCAGATCTCTAACAAAATAAATCCTGAGGTGTAATAAACTATTGTACGAGTTTGTCAGTAGTTCAAGCTATACTTTCCCATTAAGCCTCAAGCAGCATTGCTAAAAATATTTGCTTACTAAAGCAGCATGGAAAGATTCAGTGTAACTACTTAATCATGGAACTCTGTGGTGATTATGATAGATAGCTGCCAGCAATTTGTTCACTGCAGTTTCTTACCAACAGCTTTAATTTACCAATTATCACTTGTCAGAATGGTACTTACTCATGTGAGTAGCTTCACTTCAGACTGGGATTACACATGTGAGTAGGAAGGGATTATTGATGCAAGTGATGTCTGAAGGATCTGGTCCTAAATTACGTTGCGGATGATGGTGTAAGCTGATTCATAATAAACTTCTCTTTCTAAATGATGATGCAATAATTTTGAATGAATGAATGACATCCTGTTCTCATTCTTATGTATCACATATAAATAAATACCCATTTGAGCAAAAGCTAGGAATGATTTTTAAATTTATTTTTAATGTTATGCAAAGCAAAAATGTGAGGTTGAGATTGCTATGACCCCCTGATAAAACAGGTGGTACCAACATGGGGGTCATGGGTAGGGTTGGGGGCATCTATTTTTTTTAAAGTTTACAAAGGATAGGAGTGACGTCCGTAGTTGGGTGAGAAAATTAGGGTGAGGCTCTCCCACCGCCCCCAACCTGAGAGACACAGGGAGGAGTGGATGAGAGTAGGGCAGGAGGAGTGTGGAGTAGCCACAGTCCCTGTGTGAAAGAGGGGACTGGGCTTGAGGAAAGGTCTCCTCAGTGTGAGAGAGTGAAGATGGGGGAGGAGGTGTTTTTTTTCTCATTTATTTTTGTTGCTTGTATGTATTTTCATTAACATTGTTTTTAATTATTGTAAGATGACCTGAGCCATCTTTGGGATAGGGCGGGGTAAAAATAGAAAATAATAATCATACCGTTATTGACTTATAATCAGCTCTCAGAATCAATTCTCTTCAGACTTTTCTACCTCCTCAACTGTCACTTTAAGTAGGGAAACCATTCATGTTTTACTCGTTATCCAGCATAACACCGCCTAGATTTATACTACTGGAGCAATGAATAAAGGGCACGCATGTGACAGACTAACTCTGCTGCAGGCTTCCTATAATACATCAGTTTTATCTATTGCTGGCAGCTAGGCTCAGCCTGACCCGCATTGAAATGCTGCTGGTCTCATCGTTGCACTCACTATAGGGTCAAGCACTTCCTGGAAAATAATACACCAGGCATATTTCATATCTTGAATGAATACAAGTTATAACTGTAGCAAGGGCATGAGAATACCATCAATGCAACTGGACCATCCAATACTTATTTTCAAAGTCACAAATAATTGCAACTAGTTTTCAATTGGGCTGCGGCTCCAAACTGCTCTCTATGACTTTGAAAGTCTAGCCCCGGAATCAGCCTCAATAAAAACATAGAAGTAATAGCTACACCCCTTTCCAAACCTCAAGCATGCAGACAGACTTGGGGGAAGGGGACTTATGCAGGATAACAGTGTTGCAAGGAATGGAATCTTCCCCCACAAACTGATGACCACAACTGCTGATGGTCAAGTGACAAAGCTTTAAGGGTGTCTTCAGACATCACATTTTTGGACAGTAACCTATGGTAACCATGGTGGGAGGAAAGAGAGTCCATAGGTGGATGTAAGATATGAATACCTGCTCCAAGCAGTAACCCTGTGATGCAGCAGTTGAAAAGAATCCCGGATTTAACTGAAGAACTTGTCAACTGCTGCATCATGGGGTGGTGGCCTCTTGATGCTGGCATTCAGAGGTTGTAACAACTCTGTGGAACTCCCCACACACTCTACAGGGCCACTTACTAGAGGGGGATTTCAAGAGCTAATAGGATGTCTAGAAACATCCCTAAGATTCCCTGAAGTATCTAGGCCTCTTTTGATGCACACACATGCAGTGGGAACCATATCAGTTCTTTGTAGCTAATATTTTCCATGTTCAAAACAAGACTGCCTCAAAGGTGAATTGTTTTAGGGGAACATGGAAAAATTAGCAATTGGCATTTTCTGAGGGTGAAAAATATATATTTGAATGCTATTCATGCAAGGGGTGTTTGTGTGGGGGTATCTAATTTGTTGGTATTACTCCTGTTGTCTTTGGCTGCAGCACTCTCCATGAATTCTTCAATTTACCGCTGTAGCACAAATGGCCATTCCTAGAACTGAAAAGAGTTATGGTTGGATCAAAGAAAGCAGGAAGAAAGGTACTGAATAGCAGATGCTGGACAAATGGTAAAATGAAAACAGCCAGACCGTGGTTATGAAAAAGGAATCTATGGCTGTTTTTGCACTGATTCCCCCTCCCCCACTGGGTGTGCAGGCAGGTGTGCAGAGGGGGGCATATGCCGCAGTAGTGGGTGGGGGAGATGGTTGTCCGCGCACACCCATCTCCACCCATCACCCACCCATGGAGCCATCCGACAAAACAGAGGCGGCTCCGTGGGTGGAGGTGGGTGTGTGCCCATGGGAAAGGAATCACACCCATCCCCCCACCCAGCGGTGCCATGTGAAAACGGCCTATGTTTAATGCTGCAAGTTTATTGCTAATTGGATTTCCTACTATGTACTGTTTTCTATGCACTGTCTACCTAGACATGTGTGAAGGGGGGCCGGGAGGTTGGTTTGGTTTTACAATGCATTAGTAGCTTCTTTTTTAAGCTATGGAAACTTCACTGAAAAATATCACTGTTTGCTCATGTGAACAGCTATAGTGGAAGCAATTTCAGGAAAAATTAATGAACGCACACACACTTTCCTTTACAGCAGAAGTCTCGAATTTCATTTTTTCCTACACACACACACACAGTTCAACCTGTATTTTCCTGGTGGCCAATCAGTTCAATGAAAACTGATCCTTATCAGTGGTATTGTGAAATGGCTTCAGGGAAATGTCTGGGTTGCACTTTAGAAGGTATTGAAATGACGTTCCCTTGGCAGCATTATTATCCCTGTACTTTTACTTTTGAAAAATCTTAGTGGACATGAAGTTGGTACCATTTCCCAGAATTTGCTTAAATTGGTTTTAATGATATATTCCATCTGAACTTTTGTCAAATGAGTGTTTGGTTACCCTGAGTTCTCAAGATTAGGCCAATTTTAGACGAACAGATGACAGTCGTGTGACCCACTCATATGATTTTTCAAAATACCGCAAGGCAGGATTAGACGTGACACGTCGTGCGTTCAAGGCGGCCACAAGTTGTTTAAAGACCGCGAACGAAATACCTCAACACATGGAGGTATTTAGTTTGCGGTCGNAAATAAAATAAAATAAATGTTTGCCCGGGATTTCTCCTGCGCATGATAACGGCTAGCCCAGGCTGCGATTCCAGAGACCTCCAGGTCACAGTCTGGACTCTGGGCTACCATCTGCCTAATTGGACCAGAGAGAGTGTGTTTCCCGTGTTGGTCCCAAAAATAGGTCGTAGAGACAAAGTAGTGGACCAATAACAACAAAGTTATTGGACCTAAGTTGGTCCAATAAAAAATACCTACTAGTTTGTCTCTACGACCTAACTGGACCAGAGCAGACTACAGTGGGCAATAAGGTTTCTTATAGCTGCTGTGGTCCAGTCTAGATTGGTTCCACCATGGTCGGCTGCCGTCACAGGTGGTCCATCAAGGCGGGGCATGCTGGGTGTAGCTCGGGATGGCCAGCCATATGTGGCTGGGTGACACAGCTCATCTTAGCCATGAAGAAGAAAACCCAGTTTGCCTTACTCTCCAACTGAGCAGGGTGGGAAAGTATAGAGTTGACCCACTCTTTCACCGCACAGCTCAGAGATCCAGGGGAAGCTGCTAGGGGGTTAAGCGCATGTTCTAGGCCAAAGTCCCAATTAGTGGTTTGTCCCAGATCTCTAGAATGTGGAGCAAAGAAGAGTTCTCTCTTGTGTCCCTCAAAATGTGGGTCAAGGCCCTTGGGTGGATGGTGAAAGTAAAATACCATGAGCAAAGTCAGCACTTAGGACTGAGACATCATGAAGCCTGCACGGCTTTTCCTTCCAGAACAGGGCTTCTGTAACCTGGGAATCTCTAGGAAGAAGCAGTGGGGTGGTGTTACCAGTAGATGCTTTCAGAAATGACAAATCCCACCACAGACTTACACAGGTGGTGGGGGGAGCCAGCACTCAGGTCGGGAATTGGCCCAGCCGCCGAACTAACATGACAGTGCCTGGGACAGGGAGGAGGTGGGAGATGCACAGACGTTGTCCACCTGGCCCCACCTTGCACTCTGTGCAGCAGCCTGTCTCCCCCCCCCTTCGCCTTTCCCGCACCACGAATGGGCAGCCAGTGACAGCACCCATGGCAGCCGGCCCCTCCCACCACTCCAGACTGCAGTGAGTAAAGTGGGCATTCAAACATGAAAGCTCACTTTATTCCAGGTCCAGTGGCTGGATCCTGACTGTGGTGGCAGCTAGCCTGGGCTGTGACTCAGGGATTTCCCCGAGTCACAGCCCAGGATAACCCCTACCATGGTTGGGATCTATCCTGTGGGAAAATTTGGTGGCTGCTTCCCAGCCACTTTCAAATGTGATGGTGGCCCCCATGCCAAAGTGGGGGAATCGGTGGCAAAGAGGGCCACCATCACATTTGAAAGCACCCAGTGAAGTCCATGACTGAAGCTTAGACCCCCCCCTTGGGATCCTGAAGCCAAGAGGACGTTGGACTTTCTTCCCGAGTAAGTGGATCTCTGCCAAGGCAGGAGTCTCAAAGCAAGTGGAGGTATAGTTGTACAGGCTGGGTGGAGACTAAGTCAGTGTCAATCAATCAAGTTCATTGTGTTAACCAACAAGGTTACAACAAAACCCAGCCCAAGCCCAACATAAAGTTATAAATACAACAAAAATGCAACTATTTGCATGACTTTTAGAAACAGCCTAACCAGGCACGAGCAGGACAAAAACCTGGGTTAACCCCCTAACTATTTTTGAACACTAAAGCTAGTTCTGAGTTTTTTAACAGTCAATAAAAATCTGGCAACCTGAAAAGTAATCTATTTATCCACGTTTGTCAGCAAAAAGGCAATTTTGGCCATATCATTAGGTTCTGCATTTCCATGTAACAAACTCAAGATGAAATGTGCATGTGCAGCTGCATAAATGGGTCAGTGTGATATGTAATGATAAAGGTCTTCAATCCTTCCAGTTACACAAATACAGATATGATCCTCCCTAGGTACCCTATTATATCGACCAATCAAAAATTCTGTATGTAAGGTTTGCAATCTTCTAAAGAGCATTCGAAATGCAGGGGATGGAAGGTCGATAAAATATGGCTCCAGATTGTGGGAATGCTTAAACCCACCTAACAAGGGGGAGGATCTCAAGGACTCAATCTCCAACAAATCCCCATTTCTATACCAAGCTGCGAGTTCCTCCTTAATTTTACTTCAAAACCTTTCCCATAGAGGGTGTTGAGCGAAGAAGGGAGCCCAAGTTTAAAGAGGCTAGATAGATATTGATCACAGAGAAGCCTCCAGGAATTGTGCCTACCCAAGGCACCTTGTTCAAGGAGACATCTCTTAGCCAGGTTTGTTTCCAATCCCCAATATAGTTTGTGATAGCATTGTCAATATGAAATATAACTGGCAATACCCACACCTCAGCTCTTAGACTAGACGCTGGGAACTGAGTCAGTGTGACAGGCTGGGGCATGGTTAGATTTATGGGGTGACCTCTTGATTAATAAACCATTTGTAATGGGACGCCAATGGATCTGTCAGCACAATGGTGACCACCCACCCACCACATTGACAAGAACTTTACAACAGTACACTGAGCTTTCAGTTTTTAAAATAGAAATCAAGAGCAAACAAAGTAACATTGCCAATGTCTCAGAAAATCTTAATTTAATAAAACTGGATTTTCCTAATTGCTTTCAGTCCCACTAGAGCTTTTGCAATGCTGGCAGCACTTATTTATTTACTCACATTTATACCCCGCCCCTCCTGAAACAGCTCGAGGCGACTTACAATCTCAAGGAATAGAAAAATATAACTATAAAATATTTTAAAACACTCTTAAAGTAATAACCATTAAAACAGGACCTGGGAACAATAATAAACAACAGAATAAATAAAGGGTGGAGGGGAATTAAAAAAAAACTAACCCCCCTCCACCCCCCTCCCCAAAGGCCTGGGCGAACAGCCAGGTTTTGCAAATTCGGCAAAATGTTAAAAGGCTTGGGGCCAAGCGACCTTCCTCTGGGAGGGAGTTCCAAAGGCTTCCTCTGGGAGGGAGTTCCCAGCCACCGAGAATGCCCACTCCATTGTGGCCCCCCACTTAACATGGGGGACCTCCAAGAAGGCACCCCCGGCAGACCGAAGGAGCCGCTCTGGGGTGTGGAGGGTNCAGTGGGTGGGGGAGATGGTTGTCCGCGCACACCCATCTCCACCCATCACCCACCCATGGAGCCATCCGACAAAACAGAGGCGGCTCCGTGGGTGGAGGTGGGTGTGTGCCCATGGGAAAGGAATCACACCCATCCCCCCACCCAGCGGTGCCATGTGAAAACGGCCTATGTTTAATGCTGCAAGTTTATTGCTAATTGGATTTCCTACTATGTACTGTTTTCTATGCACTGTCTACCTAGACATGTGTGAAGGGGGGCCGGGAGGTTGGTTTGGTTTTACAATGCATTAGTAGCTTCTTTTTTAAGCTATGGAAACTTCACTGAAAAATATCACTGTTTGCTCATGTGAACAGCTATAGTGGAAGCAATTTCAGGAAAAATTAATGAACGCACACACACTTTCCTTTACAGCAGAAGTCTCGAATTTCATTTTTTCCTACACACACACACACAGTTCAACCTGTATTTTCCTGGTGGCCAATCAGTTCAATGAAAACTGATCCTTATCAGTGGTATTGTGAAATGGCTTCAGGGAAATGTCTGGGTTGCACTTTAGAAGGTATTGAAATGACGTTCCCTTGGCAGCATTATTATCCCTGTACTTTTACTTTTGAAAAATCTTAGTGGACATGAAGTTGGTACCATTTCCCAGAATTTGCTTAAATTGGTTTTAATGATATATTCCATCTGAACTTTTGTCAAATGAGTGTTTGGTTACCCTGAGTTCTCAAGATTAGGCCAATTTTAGACGAACAGATGACAGTCGTGTGACCCACTCATATGATTTTTCAAAATACCGCAAGGCAGGATTAGACGTGACACGTCGTGCGTTCAAGGCGGCCACATGTTGTTTAAAGACCGCGAACGAAATACCTCAACACATGGAGGTATTTAGTTTGCGGTCGTTAATTAATGCGCAACCACCTTGGATGCACGTAAACGCATGGCGCATCACATCTAAATCCCACCTCGTGAGGTTTTGAAAAATCATGTGAGCAGGTCGTGTTCATCTAAACGCAGCCTTAGTTTCAAGAACTAAGCTTCAAGAACTTCTCTTAAACTCAAATTTGTGAATAAGAAAAAAAAAAGCAAAATAATATACACCAGAGAAGACGTTTTGAACTATTGACACACACAAGTGGGCTTTAACTTAAGTGCTTCAACTTATGAGAAAGGCAGGGGCCTGATCCTCAAAGCACTTCACTGACTAAGGCAAATCCTATTGATGTGAATGGGACTTGACCCTAACACTTTGAAGACTGGTGGCTCTGGAAGTAAATTTAGACAGCTTTCTTTCCTTTAACAACTAGTTGATATGGGTGAAAAATTCACATGAATTTGTATAAAATCCAATAACACTTCTCTGAAATCAGCTTTTTTAGTATATGTTTTTTAGTCTAGACTGTCTAGCGTCTGCCCTTTGCTCATGAAGCCATCAACAACTGAAATTTGGGGAATTTCAGTTGCCAAGTGTAGATCTGCATTTTTGATGTTTGCAGAGAGACGTGAGCTCATTGCTACTTTTAACAAGTTTAGGTCACTGTTTAAAAGCTCTATTTTTATTGCATTTATATTTGTTTTTATTGAGTTTTACAACTGCCGGGAAACCTACAGTTCTTGACCTTCTATTAGATATGTTTATTGAAAATTTTTACACAGTGAATGTAGCTGGCTGTTGACAGATACTGTTCAAAACAGTGTAACACCAATAATTTATTTATCCAGCCCACCACGTGTTGTTATTGCTACTTTATAGGTGGAAAGACTAATTCTGCAACCCTTCCTCATGCATGTAGTTTCATGGCTCCAATGCAGACAAATAACAGGGACTCTGCTTCAACAGAATTACTCATTTAAACCAATCCTATTCACCATAGGGACTGTAGAATTGTTCCCAAAGACAGGAAACACCTATTTTTGACCTCACTAAAATCAATGGCGTTTTATCATTGAGGGAATCAAGCTCTGCATGACTTGCCCAAGGTTACACAGTAAGAACAAGTAGGTTTAGAATCCAGAACAGCCTATGTTCAATTCCCTAAAACATGCCACCTCCATTGCTTTTTTGCCTTTTGAATCACAAACTGTGTTAACAAACGTGACAGAAGCCTACTGTGGCCCACTTCGGCCCTGTTTGTTGGAGCCCTGCCAAATGACAGTGGTTCCGAGACTGCAGCTGGTGCAGAATGTGGCAGCCCGTCTCCTTACGGGGATGGGTCGGCCCAACACATGATGGTGGACATACCCTTGAACTGATTTTGTGCCTGGCCTTGAGGCACGCGATCAGCTGGTGGGGGAGGTGTCAACCATGGTCTTGCCATTATCTCCTACAGGCCTGTTTCCAAGTGCACGTCTAGCCCCAGAGGAGCGTGGAATCAGTTCGGTTGGTTTGCCCCCGGAAATTGATGGAACCAAACAGGTTCCGGATTGCCCTGGGAGAGTTACCCTCTAATCTTGATGGCCTTGTTGATCTTTGAAACACCTTGTTGACTGAGACCATCGACTGGACGGCTCCTAAACGTCCACTCCCTAGACATCAGCACCGCAGGTCTCCTTGGTTTACTGAGGAACTGTGGTTGCTGAAGCAAGAAGGACGGCGGTTGGAGCAACAGTGGTACCGCTCTCATACTGAAGCTGACAGAATGCGACATAGGGTATTTTCAGACATTACGAGATCACGCTCAACCACAGACAATCCCCTCTGGTGGGGAATGGTCCCGTAACGTCTGTTTGAGCCCCACCAGAGGTTCACCACAGTGAACCTCTGGCGGGGATCAAAATAACCACGCTTTCGAGGATGGTCCAGGGACCATCTCTGAAAGCGTGGTCAAAGTGATTCCCACCGGGGGTGAACATCCGGTGGGAATCACTTTTTGCCCCCAACAGGATTCACCATGGTTAAGCGTTGGTAACGTCTCGTCTGGCCCCTGACCATGGCCCAGAATCGGCGGCCATGCTTGCCACCAATTCCGGGCCGTGGTCAACACCTCGGGGGGGGGGCGCCATGGCTGCATTGGTTGCTGCACCCGCCCGTCTCCCGGAGGGCGGGCAGCCTTGGAAGCATGGGGGGGGCTGTGCAGCCGCACGATGTGCTGTGCAGCCCTGCCCCCTCCCCGATTCCCCGGCGGAATCTGCCGGGTTGTCTGTTGATGGACTGGTCTGATTCCACTGGGGAATCATTTGGGTGATTCCGTGACGTGGCCAATAGGACCACCGTCACATCTGAAATCACCCATAGAGCCAGTTTGAGAGCCTATGCCGTGGCTATGCGGGCAGCAAAAGAGGAATTTCTTGCTACCCTCATAGCATCAGTGAAGTCTCATCCAGCGGAGCTTTTCCAAGTGGTGAGGGGGCTGGGCAGTCCAGCCTACCTCCACCTGGAACTGAAACCTTCCAGTGCCTGCTGTGACAGGTTTGTTGATTACTTCACTGATAAAATCACTTGGCTTCACCACGACTTCAATGCTACAGTTATTACAATGGGAGAACCAGAGATTATGGAAACCCCACCTTGTCTGATTTTGTTGGATCGGTTTCAGTGAATGTCGCCCACTGATGCAGAGGAGGTTTTTGGGGTGGTTATATCCACCTCTTGTGAACTAGACCCATGCCTGTCCTGGCTAGTTAAGGCCAGCCGGGAGATGGCTTCACCTTCCCCCCACCATATTACTGGTGGGGGTGATCAATGCCTTCCTTTGGGAGAGCAGGGTACCGAGCTGCCTCAAAGAGGTGGTGGTCCAGCCCCTGCTCAAAAAGCCATCTTTGGACATTGACTCCTTTGCCAGTTACCGGCCTGTTTCTAACCTTCCCTTTTTAGGGAAGGTTATTGAATGGGTAGTGGCTTGGCAGCTGAAAGAGTATCTGGACCAAGTCAATTTTCTAGATCCCTTGCAGTCCAGATTTCATCCGGGCTATTCCACTGAGACTGTGCTTGTGGCCTTGGTTGACAATCTTTGCCATGAATTAGATCAGGGTTGTTCGACCCTGTTGATTCCATAAGATGTCGGCTGCTTTTGATACCGTTGACCATGAGATGTTGGTGACTCATCTGCAGGACCGAGCTGGGGTGTGCAGAACGGTTCTTGAATGGTTCCGCTCATTCCTGACCAGAGGAACTTGGCGAGTGGTGCTTGGTGATTATTTTTCATCCATGACCTCTCATGTGTAGTCCCTACTGGATTCCATTCTCTCCCCTCTCCTGTTCAACGTGTATATGCAGTCACTGGTGAAGGTCGTGAGGAGCTCTGGAGTTCAATGTCCTCAATATGCTGATGACACTCATCTCTCTCTCTCCTTTTCATCTGACCCAGACCCTGCAGTCTCGGTGCTTACACCATGTCTGGTGGCTGTGAGGGACTGGCTGAGGGTGAATCGACTGAAGCTGAATACGGACAAAACAGAGACGATGCTAGTGGGGAGGGGGTGAGTGTGGCATCCCCATCATTGATGGGGTTCTCCCCCCACTAGTTCCCCCAGTTCGGAGTCCGGGAGTGCTCCTTGATTTGCAGCTTCACCTATATGCCCAGGTTGGAGCTGTGGAAAGGAATGCCTTCCGCCAATTACATTTGGTGCAATGGCTTCAGCCATATGTCTCAGTCTCCGACCTGACCACTATCATCCATGCTTTCATCACCTTAAGACTGGGCTGTTTAACGTGTTCTACATGCGGCTGCCCATGACGACAGTTCGGAGACTGCAGCTGGTGCAGAATGTGGCAGTCTGTCTCCTTACGAGGATGGGTCTCCAGAAGCATATTACACCAGTGCTCCGTTCTCTGCACTGGCTGCCTATAGTCTTTTGGGCCTGATTCAAGGTGCTGGTTCTTACCTATAAAGCCCTATATGGCTTCGGCCCCATATATCTGCGGGATTGCCTCACTCCCCATGCTCTAGCTCAACCCCTGCGGTTGACCGGGAGTGCTCTTCTCAAAGTCCCCCAGATATTCCGGTGTGTGTGTATGTGACTGTGGAGAGGGCATTCTCGGTGGCCACGCTGAGGCTTTGGAACTCCCTCCCAGCAGAGGCTCGGGTGGCCCCAGAAATCTCTTTTTGACATCAGTACAAGTCCTGGCTGTTCCACCAGGCTTTTGGCAAGGGAGATTGGTCAGGGTAGGTTTTACTTTTATTTTGGGTGATAAGGGTGGGTTATTTTATATATTTTAAATGTTATACTCTTGATATCCCCTTTTGTTGGGGAAGATGTTTTTCCCCCTTTCTTCCCCCCACTCTTTGAAACGTTTTTATGTCTTTTGATTATATATTTTATACTTTATATATTGTAAGCTGCCCCCAAGCTGCTTTGACAGGAGGGGCAGAGTATCAAATGTTTTAATTATAAATAAATAAAATAAAATAAATGTTTGCCCGGGATTTCTCCTGCGCATGATAACGGCTAGCCCAGGCTGCGATTCCAGAGACCTCCAGGTCACAGTCTGGACTCTGGGCTACCATCTGCCTAATTGGACCAGAGAGAGTGTGTTTCCCGTGTTGGTCCCAAAAATAGGTCGTAGAGACAAAGTAGTGGACCAATAACAACAAAGTTATTGGACCTAAGTTGGTCCAATAAAAAATACCTACTATTTTGTCTCTACGACCTAACTGGACCAGAGCAGACTACAGTGGGCAATAAGGTTTCTTATAGCTGCTGTGGTCCAGTCTAGATTGGTTCCACCATGGTCGGCTGCCGTCACAGGCGGTCCATCAAGGCGGGGCGTGCTGGGTGTAGCTCGGGATGGCCAGCCATATGTGGCTGGGTGACACAGCTCATCTTAGCCATGAAGAAGAAAACCCAGTTTGCCTTACTCTCCAACTGAGCAGGGTGGGAAAGTATAGAGTTGACCCACTCTTTCACCGCACAGCTCAGAGATCCAGGGGAAGCTGCTAGGGGGTTAAGCGCATGTTCTAGGCCAAAGTCCAAATTAGTGGTTTGTCCCAGATCTCTAGAATGTGGAGCAAAGAAGAGTTCTCTCTTGTGTCCCTCAAAATGTGGGTCAAGGCCCTTGGGTGGATGGTGAAAGTAAAATACCATGAGCAAAGTCAGCACTTAGTACTGAGACATCATGAAGCCTGCACGGCTTTTCCTTCCAGAACAGGGCTTCTGTAACCTGGGAATCTCTAGGAAGAAGCAGTGGGGTGGTGTTACCAGTAGATGCTTTCAGAAATGACAAATCCCACCACAGACTTACACAGGTGGTGGGGGGAGCCAGCACTCAGGTCGGGAATTGGCCCAGCCGCCGAACTAACATGACAGTGCCTGGGACAGGGAGGAGGTGGGAGATGCACAGACGTTGTCCACCTGGCCCCACCTTGCACTCTGTGCAGCAGCCTGTCTCCCCCCCCCTTCGCCTTTCCCGCACCACGAATGGGCAGCCAGTGACAGCACCCATGGCAGCCGGCCCCTCCCACCACTCCAGACTGCAGTGAGTAAAGTGGGCATTCAAACATGAAAGCTCACTTTATTCCAGGTCCAGTGGCTGGATCC
>QEPC01008745.1:2135388-2145706 GCA_003113815.1 Sphenodon punctatus
GGGGGGGGGGGGGCGATGAGGGTGTTTTTAGTTTTGTGGGGTTTTAATTATTTATTTTACATTTGTATTTTATGTATTTATTCTCAGCTGCCCTGAGCCTCAGGGGATAGGGTGAGATAAAAAAGTCAAAATAAATAAAATAACACATGAGCCTGCTGGAGTCTGGAGTCACCCCATGGAGCCCATGCACAGCCGCCACATGCAGTTTCTGCGTGATGAACTGGATAGATGGGCAGGCGTTTCTCCCTGCTGAGTTTCGTCCCGCTCCACCGCTGAGTCATGTTCGCTCCCCAAACGGCTCTAGGCGCTCTGCACAGGACTCTATGATCCTGGTGGACCTGCACACATGCAGAGGCTGCGCACACCCGAACAGGCAGGAGGTGGCCATGTGTGGGCCCATTTTCGTCAGCACCAGCCAGCATTCACCTGCACGGCAGGCTCCACATTCACTGGGATGAATCCGTGAGAGCGGGCTGTGGGGCAGGCGGGTGATGGGTGTAGGCGAACATCTGACAGCAGCCACCTAATAGACAGACAGGTGGCCACCCATCCAGAGGGGGCTAATCTGGGTTACTGTCTCATCTGTTTTCACCCTGAGTTAATGGCGGAGGGTTGCACCCCTGGGTTCAGTTACACATTCTGTCGCCAATCTGCTTTGTCAAGCAGGGTAAGCCATTTTACTGTTGCTATCCTCTCTCACCTTTTGTCTACACTGTGTGCTTAACTCCAAGGTTATTCAAGGTTGAGGACCATTACAAGGTATTTTTGTGTCTAGCACAGTGGGACTCAGTCTTTACTGGGGATTCAATGTATTATTGTAATAAAACTAATGCTGGCTCTAAGCACTGAGAGTGACTGGCTGCAAACCTTACAACCCACAGACCTGCCTCCCAAGAAAGGAATAGAAGCAGGGATGTAGCTAGATTGGAGTGGGCTCTGGTGCAGAAGATGGAATGGGCCCATGGCCAGCCTTAGAATTTGTGGGCACCAGGGTGGATAAAATGCAGGGCCCCTGGTGGCCCCACTTCCTCAGGGAATCCTCCTCTGGGCCCTATAGGTGGCCATTTTGAGGGTCCTAGTGGCTGGGAGTGGGGCTTCCACACACTGCCATGGGGAAAATGGCGGCAGCTGTAGGACCCCCAGAAGTAGAGGGGGGAAGAGGAGCCATGGGCGGTTGACCCTTAATGGGCCCACTTGTCTTGCCCCAACCCCTGCCCCAAATGAGGTTCACACACATTCTACATGCATTGTGGGCCCTCTAGGCTTGCAGGCCCCAGAAAAGCTGCACATATTATAGATACATCCCTGAAAAGAAGAGGGTTTGCCACTGACTCCACAGAATGGGCTGGACTGCTTCAAAATAAACCTTTTCTTGCATCAAACTGCATATGAAACATTTCAGTGTAATTGTCGCTATAAAACCTACACTTCTTCTAGCTGGGCAGTGGGCCAACTCCCCTGAGAGCAGTAGTTTCCAAGCACTGTGCCTGTGTGACCCCATTTTGAGCTGCCAGTGGGCAGGAGGGGACGGTGTATAGAAAAAAATAAATTAAATCCCACAAGCCCAGACATCAACGAAGACATGCGAAGTTCAGCGAGAGTCACTTGGGATAGTGATCCGAGCAACAGATGGCAAGACCCCCACTTGTGATCCTGACTTAGGCCATTTTTAAACGGACTGTGTGGGTGCGGGAATGGGTGTGCCCTGGTGGTTGGTGGAGATGGGCGTGCGGCCTTTCCCACGGGCACACACCCACCTCCGCCCATGGAGCCAACTCCGGTTTGCCGGATGGCTATGTGGGTGGTTGATGGGTGGAGACGAGTGGAGATGGGTGTTGCGCAGGAGTGCACACACCTTCACCCACCGCCCGTGGTGTTCCCATGGGCACATCCCCATCCCCCCCACCACGGGATTTATACGTACGCCCACCACCACCACCACCGCACACCCAGCGGGGGGGTGGGGGGAGGCATCTGTGTAAAAACGGCTGTGTAAAAGCTTGGAAACATGACCGCATTCACCCAAAATGCTCCAGCAACAAGAAAGCCAATTTAAAAAGAACCTCAACTTTGTCACTTATTTCTTTAAAAAAAACCACACCAAAAATCAGTATTCAAGTCAATCTCTTGAAAAAAAGAAATTTGAGGACTCAGTAGGAGTTTTGATGACTTGAAAGCTCTGACTTTCATCAGGCAGCAGGTGCTGGAGGCCAAAGATAACCTCTTGTATTTAAGGAATAGCAAAGCAGACCAAACTTTGCCATGGGTACTGAACAATGACTGTTTTTACATGGACCGCCCCCCCCCCCTCCACTTGGTGTTCGGGCAGGTGTGTGAGGGGGCATCTGTGTAAATGGCCGGCAGTGGGTGGGGGGGATGGGTGTCCGCTCGATGTTTGTCTATGCGAACATCGAGCTGGATGAGGGGGTGCATGCTCCCACGCAACACCCACCTCCACCCATCACCCACCCACGGAGCAGAGGAGGCCCCGTGGGTGGAGATGAGTGTGTGTCCATGTAAAGGGGGACACACTCACCTCCACCCACCGCACCAAAACACCCATCCCCCCACCCACCCACTTCCATGTAAAAAGGGCCAATAACAGGGACATGCAGTGCCCCTGCCCCACAGCCTGTGAGACTGGGGGGAGGGGCCCATGCTCCCTGGTGCAGCTGGCACTGGGAAGAGAGTAGGGTGTCTCCTCCCTTCCTCTGTACCAGGGCCCATTCCAACCTAGTCATGCCCCTTTCTGGGTACACATAGTTCATCCATAGGGCAGTGCATAAGACCGTAATAGGTGTTTCTGGTGGCAGAATTTGCCCTCAACTTAACAGTTTAAAGCCAATGATTCATTATTTATAGGAGTACAGACAGGCAAGTTATGTCCCCTCTCAAACATGGTTCCTGGTTAAACATTCAACATTTCCCTAGCAAATACAGTGCCAGTCAAAGAATGCAAGATAGGCAGTCAAAAAGGCAAGAGAAAAAAACCCCATGAGTCTTCCCCCAATAAGAAAAATCATAAAATGGGCTTAAAATAATCCCCTCCCCCCATAAAATAATAACTTGGAACTTTTTTTGTCATTTGCTTTCTGAGTCTTTAAAGGTACAACACACGCTTTTCTTTGAGTGCATGATGGCTAGAAACCAAGGCTGCTTTCCAACGTTGAATGGGAGAGGCGGAAACCTTTGCAGTCCCCACTGCAGCTCTCTAATTGCGAGGATTAGCACTCGACAGAATGCACTAATCCCCTTCTAGCACACGAGAACACCCGTCCTTGTAAAGGATACATTTGGAGTCCTGCACACTAAAAGGGGATTGGTACATTCTGACGGGTGTGAATCCTCACAATTAGAGCGCCACGGTGGCAGCTGCAAACGTTCCTGCAGCTCCCATGTAATGTCAGAAAGCAGCTTTACTACCAAGTTGCCATTCTCACTATTACATCCTGAGTCTCACCATTTTAGGTGCTTTGAGAAGATGCGGAGAAAGCACAAGGATTGGCAAATCGGGATTATAGCCTTTCTCCTCCTCAGTTTAATATCTTTGTAATGGTTCCCCCACTTTACATGCTCACAACAGAGTCACTGCAAAGGGCAGGTTTCAAATCCTTTGTGGGCTCCTCTGCCTAGGCAAAATCTATGAACCCCCTTAGAACTATCGAATTGTAAGGTTGGAAGGAACCTCAAGGGTCACCTGGTCCAAATACCTTTACCGCATTATCAAGCCTAGGCAATTCCCTATCCTTTTGCACATGCCCTCATCTCTGCTTCCTTCTCCTGAGCTCACTCTTTTAGCATTTGGGGAAATGGAACTGGATCGGAGGACCAGACCCAGGAACTGGAAAGGGGCCAGGTAAAAATTAGCCATGAACTGGATTTGGCCCTCCCTGGACCCACTTCCTGCTGCTTGCTTCCCTCGCCTGGCCACAGAGCCAGCAGTAAGATTGCTGAACTCTAAATCTACAGTGGGGAGCAGATGGGTGCAAAAAAGGGTTAATAGTCTGGTAGAGTGGGAGGAGAGGTCTGCCGGCTGCTCTGCTGGAGCATGGAAGGGGAGGGCGAGGAGGAGGAGGAACTGCATCTGAAGCCAGGCACGCTCCCAATGTTTGCAGTAAACACGAGGCGGGAGGTGGTCCTGTCTGACTGGAACCAGCAGGCAATGAAAAAGAAAGGAGGCAGTGGGCAGTTTAGGGTGAGGAGAAGCCAGCCGCAGATTGGGCAGGGAGGGTTACTGAGGATTGAAATATCTAGAGATCTACTACATGATAATCAACCACACACACTTGGCTCTATTTGCATTTGGAGCCCCAGGTGGGAAGAACTCTCTGCCTTAGAATTTAAAAACAAAGACTTGGTTTAAGTGCATTCTTCACACTGGGGAGAAAGAAGAGCTATGCGAGGGCTCTGAGATCAGTACCATTGCCAAGCAAGCAAGGAAGGCAATTCCACCTTGCCCTAGAACTCTCCCTCCTTTCCCCCCACCAACCTAAGGCAAAGCATACCTCTCTCATTACACTGTGTGTACAAGGAACAGTTTGTAGGGGACACTTTCAGAGGGGCCTCATTTTTGCCTTTAAAAATGCTGTTATTGAACAGAAGGGAATAAAAACTAGCAAAGAATCATGTGCCTCATCTTCTTTTCCATTATTTGATGTTTTTGTAGCTAATGTATTTTCATAGACCAAGACCTAGTGAGCAAGCGCCCTGTTTAATTCAGGTCATAAATTCACTGTCCTCCTTGCCCTTCTGAATAGAATTGCCTTGGGGTTCTTGGAAGATTGTGGACAGGTTGGAAAGATTTCTGGGTTGTTATTTTTTAATGGCACTTCACACTCTCTTTAATTGTTTCCACAGAAAAACTGCAGTGTGCTTCTCTCAAGGGCAGACTGTGCATCTGCTTTGTCCTGCTCCTTCCAAATCCCGACTGCTTTGTCTAGTGCCGAAGGCTGAAAATAAAACATGGCCACCTAAAAAGTTCTCTGTATATGCCACACAAAAGATGTTATGTCCATTACCAAGTACGTGAGTAAGTGAATGTATGAAAAGAAGTCTTTTACTCTCTTCCCAAAGCAAAGTGGAACATAACTAGCTGAGGAGAGCCAGTGTGGGTATATGGGTCCAGATAGTAATCTCAGTTACATCTGCATCCATCTGGAGTGTAACCTCCTTGAAATTATTTAATTCCTCTAGAACAGGAATTCTCAACCTGGTGCTTGGGAGCACCACAGTGCTCAAGCAATGTGTGAAAGTACTCCCTCCCTAAGTCAAATGTCCGTAGTGCTCGGGAGCACTTTTAAACTGTCCTTTATCCATTAAAGTCAATGTGAGCTGGGATTAACTGATTATCTCAATTTCTATTGAATTAAGTTGAATTGCAGAGGGGAAACTTAGTCTATGCATATTTATGCAAATCATTCATGCAAATTATGCAGTGCTTTCATGTAGTCACTTACTTCACCCTAGTGCTCATGACTGGAAAAAGGCTGAGAACCCCTCCGAGAAGCTGACTGGTGTGAAAACACATTTTGGCTCTTGGCAGAGAAATAACCTGGAAAAGCAAATGATATTTTTCTGCTGCAGGGTGGCACTCCCAAAGAAAGACAAGAAAACTATAGATGGACCAACTTTGGGTCAAAACATTCTAATTTCACCCAAGAGGAACTTTATGTGAAACTTAAATCAGAATCTGGTCTAGTGGACAGTCAATAATTAAATTTCACTTACCCACAACTGATTTTTTGATTGACAAACCTTCTTAGCCTGTGTTATATTACGTAACTAGTTAGCGTAACTGTATTAAACCTCATTGGTTTTCATCATTTTTTAAGGAAGCATTAAATTCTGTCCCAGTTTCTATACTTCCAAAAGGTGGAAGCAATGTAGTATATGCATGTCGTGGTTTGAATAGTAATGGAACATTTGAGTAAGATTTGGTTGGTAATGTGTCTTATTTTGTGATAACTGTTCAAGAATGAGTCAGTTTGTCCAGGTAGAATTTAATTAAATATAAATCCAGAAGGAACCGCTGGCTGTCCATAAGCAATAATTGGATTGTCAGATGATGACAGAGTGAAACCCTAAGGTCAGTTATCACGTTCACAAACTAGTCATTACATATGTTAACAGCTGTTTTTATTTTTAAAGGCTTTGTGGCTACACTACAAAAGGTTGTTATCAATGGTCTATAAAGCCAGTACTTAATTACAGAATAAGTCCATGTTCTAATTGTAGGAAAACATATTTTCTGGTACAGTAGCTATTTTATCAGTCAGGTTATCCTGTACATTTATAGCCCAGAGAGTATAGCATTCATTTGATCTTGACGGCAAACCACACTCTCTCTCTGGATCTGATCTTGTGTAAGACAGGGATGTATTAATGAGAGGACTCCTGGGTTTGAAAGAAACCTTAGGAAACATCAAACTAGCTGAATAAATAGTATTACTTCTTTATAGAGCAGAAAATGACAATAATTTCCAGCACATTTCAACTGTATCACACAACAGAAATCACACAGGTTTGCATGCTCCAGAGCCATAAAATCTTTGACATTCAGTGCAAAGGCTCTTCAAGTCCTTAGCCTTGAGCTTGCTCAGTACCAGACAAAAAAGATTCAGTGCAACAAACCCAAAATGCACAACACATGAAAATGTGGCACATAAGACAACTGACACGTTGAAGGTGAATACAAAGGCAGATGCAATTCTCCTTGGTCAAGTACACGTGAGTTAGTCTAACTTTATCAGCTTTAGCTATGGATTTGGCCACATACTTTTAAATAGTGCCAAGACAACTGCCCACCATTAAAGACAAAGGGAGTTTTGCTATTAACTTTAATGGTAGATGACTGCACCCTGTGTTAAATTTAAATTATTTAATTAAATCTAAAATGGAGGTGGGTAGAACCACAATGGACAGAGAGGCACGTTCCCTTCATCCTACATTTTAAGCAATCTGTTGTTCCCCCTTCTCAATTTTGGTATTTCTCATATAAAGTGTCACATGTACAGACCGGATTTCTGAAGTCCTTTCTACCAAGAGCACACAAACATTTTAAAGTATTTAATGTGTGTGTCCAACTATATCCCACCCACCCCCAAAAAATTATATTTTAAGGTCTAAAATGGCATTAGTAGGACATTTGCACTCTCCAACCTTTAAATTTTGCCTGTCTTCAGGAATATTCACTGTATCTATGCCAACTTTTAATTGCTAGCAGAAAAAAAATAATTGTCCAAATGATTAAAAAATGATCCATCAGTTACTCAGCCACAGTATAAGTCAGGTATACATGACAATGCCCAGCACTTGTTTTAAAAGATGACAACGATTCAAAGAGGGCTTTGGGTAGGTAACTCCCTCTGGGCAGAAATCCAGATCCAATCAGGAAAAATCATACGCTTTCTGAAAATGTACACCCAACTCCCATTTATAATCCATACATACTTACATAAACCTTTATTGTTTAGCCAATGGTCATAGCAAATCCAAATCCTATAAAATTTACAGACCTGGCATTAGTGGCATTAATCACCATCCTCAGTTGTACATTCATCCAACGAATCTTAAAATACATAAACATAAATTAAAAGGAAGGGGAAGAGAGACAATCACCCTACCACCGTACCAACATAGAAGTGCACTTAACGCCCAATTAAAATGAATCCCGCCCCCCCCCCACACACACACACATTTATAGTAACTATAGCTACCAGGTCTTTTTGGACACAGGGTCCATAAGTGTAACTACTAGAAGAAGAAGAAGAAAAATCCTTTATATAGAGCTCGGCTAGCTGTTTGGGAGGTTCCTTATTAACCCCATCAGTTAGCTGTTGGCTTATGTTCAGAAATATGAAATTATATGCTGGAATTGGACACACACACACACACACACCCATAGGTACAGCAAAATAAGGAAAAGCCATTTCACCCCTTGCACTTACTGTCCATGTAGAAGTTAGTGCAACCTCAATTACACAGCAGAGTATTTTTACCCCAACCCTACCCCAAGGCTCAGGCTGGCTCACATTTATAAAAAAATAAAATAATACACCCCATCCCTGGACCTACTCCTGCCCGTTAAATGCCTGACTGAATAAACAGATATTACACTGCCTCCGAAAGATGCTCAAACTAGGGCCTAGGCAAACCTCCAGGGGAAGGAAGCTCCAAAACCATGGCTGAGAATGCCTCTCTGCGGGCCCAGGACACATGAACCTGGGTCAATGACCGAACTTGCAAGAGGGTGCTCTCAGCTAATATTAGAGGCCACCGAGGGACATAAGGAGGAAGGTGGTCCTTTCGATGTATGGGGCCCAGACTGTTTATGCTGCAATCTACACTCCACATTTTTTGAACTACATTAATTGTGTATTCTATATTTATCCTTAGGTCTTGCACAACATGTTATTTTAAAACTCCAAGCACAAGCATTTTCAGGGAAAGGGAAAGGCATGAGGGAGTAACTGTGTAAGGAGCAAGGCTTGTTCGAACCCAGACTGTTATGATAGGCAGTACCATCCTCCACCATCAATGCCAATGGGAGTTTTGCATTGACAGTGCCAAAACTAAACCCTCCACACCTTTGGAAGGAAGTCAATGTCTCAGCTGCTGTTGGTTTTAATGGTGCAAAACAGCATCCCAAATGGAAACAAAAGTATTTCTAAATCTAAAAATATGGTATTGGAAACTTGTTAATGGACTTACACCGGAGATATTTTAAACATACACTGCACTTTTGTAAAAAACATTGAAATTGCTCTTTCATTCCAATTAAAAATATATAATTCCCTGCCGTTGTTTTAGAATATCTTTGGTTTTAATCCTAATTTATTGTTCTAGAATGATTTTATTAATAATGCTCATCTCTTATGAATATTTTGAATAGAGATGAAACAAGTACAAAAGTGTCCAGAGAAGGCAGCTGGTCATCCAAGGTAGAATGATCATTGTGAAATCTCACTGCAAATCATTTCAACTGTAAACCCTTGCCTTCCACACCCACAAATGCTACCTCTGCTGTATTCGGCTCTTGAGAAACTCAGCTACCAATAAAGATTGCAACAGCTTCTACCCTTCATAAAAAGGAAGCACCTCATTAAAGCTTTTTCACCGATTGGTAGCTCTCAGCACAGTGTGTACTCAGGGATACGCATTGCTTTATTTAAGTATCAAGCAATCTGCTTTTACAGTGGTAACAAACTTTAATATATGCTTTACAATTGTAGCACATACCTGGTAGTAAACGTATCTCAGGCATATCACAGCAACCGTTTTGTTTTTTGTTTTTTTTACCATTCATTTCTTCAAAGAGCACACCTGATTGTCATTTTAATCACTTTTTTTAAAAATGTATGTAATAATTTCTGCCGTGTTCTGTTCCTGCAGCTCTGTTTAGCCTAGCCAAAGAGATTCTTCAGATTCTGAAGGAATTCAAGAAAGTGTGCTTTATACCTGCCTATGTGGAGATATTTCTAGCTTGTTCAAAGCAAGGTTCTGCAATGCTCTCCACCCGCAACAAGCCAGTTTTTTTCAAGAAAGCAAAGAAAAAAGCAAACAAACCCCACCAACCCACAGCTCATAGGGTTCAGAAGGCTCACACCTCTCGAGGCTGGGAGAGGAATAGGTTGCCAGTGGAAATGGACTTCAGAAGAGCATTGCCAAATCCAGAGAGTATAGGGCACTGTACAAAATGGTGGTATAGGCAGGAATGTTGGACTGACATATGTTGACTTGCCCATTAGAAGAACAAAAATGTTACTGTAATTAATTTTTGATCAATTAACATCCCTTTCAGGGCCAAGACTTCTGGCATTGCGAGATGCTATGCTTTGCTATGCTGAGTTTAACTCATGGGCCCCATGCGTTGGGGGCCCCTCTTGAATCTCCATGGGGCCTCCCTAGGCTGGGGCTCCCCAGGTTTGAAGCTTAGCGGGCCTGTATTTTACTTCCGTGCTTCTCACACTCATGTCACCATTTCAAGTTTATTCATGGACCCCACTATTGGGAGACCTCCTTACATATGAAGTCCTGTGTTATTGCACAGTCTGCACTTCTCTGGATATGGTTCTGCAGAAGAGGCCTTTCAGTAGCACTTGACCATGGGTGTCTTCAGACGTTACGCGAACACGGTGAACCACGGTGAATACCCACCTGTGGTCACCGTGTCCCGTACGTCTGTTCACGGCGTGCCAGATGTTGGCCACGGTCAATCGGCACATGGGGTTCGTTTGAACCATGCTTCCCGGGCTAGCCGGGGGAAGGTCCCGGGAAGCGTGGTCAAACGGACCCCGGGCCGTGGCCAAGGAAAAGTAAC
>QEPC01008745.1:2145806-2167503 GCA_003113815.1 Sphenodon punctatus
CGCGGCCACACGTTGCGCCGCGCGGCCCCGGCCCCGCCCACTTTCCCCGCCGGGGTCCCCCCGGCACGTCTGTTGTGCCGTTACGAGGTGACCCCGGCAGGGAACGAAGCCGTTGGTGCCGGTACGGGGCCAACGGCCAACGTAACGTCTGAAAATACCCCATGCCTTTACAACAGAGGCCTTTCATCCTGGAAAAACAAGCTCTTCAGATCCCTTCCCAAAATGGCTCCAGTGTCTACAAAAAAATCCAGCATGGCTACACAGCTGAAGTGCTGGGACTACTGCTTATCATGCTGACCAGTAACATCCCATTGTTACCTTACACTCTCTCCTTTTTGGGGACTCATCCACCTGTTGTGTCATCTTATATTCCAGCCCATCCAACACTTCAGCTATGCTATGCGTTAGCTAGTCACCTTTTCTCTTCATAGAGGAGATGCTTGTGGACTCAATAGGAGCATGGTGTGGGGCAAGATGGTCAAGTCTAAACTCATTACACCATTCACCACGTGTTGGTTATGTATAAGTGCTATACAAGGTGAGTGGACATACCAAGCAACCAGAGTGTAGTGAAGTAGTTTGGATGGGACCTTAACATTCTAAGTCCTTTGAGGCAGGAACTATTTGACTCCCATCTGTTCATACAGTGACAAACACAATGGGGGTCTATGATGGTCAGGTTTGCCAGGTACTGTTGCAATACAAATGACAACAATCCTGAAGCACTCTTACTAGAGCAGAGGAATAGTAGCAAGACTGTGGATCCAACCCACCCCAGCATGCCAATCTTACTCTTACTCATATCAGTTTTTCCTACAGACATGAAGAAGTTAAGCTAATGGCTGATTTCAGACTTCTATTTCAACCTCTTACACCATGCAATAAAGAAACAGGAGCCTTTTCAAATATCCTTGGTGCATAAATGCAAGGAATTATATTACTTTAATATTAATAACCATTGCAGAGATGACAGTTTACCAATGGCTATTGGATCTATTTTTATTATAAATATTTCACAGAATTATAGAAGTTTAGGACTGAAAGGGACCTTAAGGTCCATTATTAATCCCTCTATCCATAAGCAGGAGCAAAATACAGTGGAGTCTGCTTAAGACAAATTTCTCCAGCCATGTAAAAAAGTTTGACTTATGAGACATTCTATTTAAGCAGACCCTTAGGGAAAAGGACCTGGAGATGGAAAAAAACTGATGCTCAAATTAAGTTACCACTAGGTTTCTCCATCTCTAGTCCCCTTCCCACCCTCAAAAGAAGAGAGTCAGAGCAGACAGCAGGACAGAGCTCTGTGTGGTGCATAATCCCTGTCAATCCTGGGTGGGCTGAAGACAGGGAAACCTGGTGCTCACTCCCATTACAGCCCCCTTAAGATGCCCAGCGTCAGAACTGATAGGATTTCTCTCTCACACTCACTCCTCTGCCTGGTTGTCAGAGAGGACATTTCCAGAGAGCTGGAAATAGAGAGGGCTGATGTTCCCCAACACCCATCTTGCCCTGACAGGTTACATACTACAGCATTTAAGCCACATGTTGCCAATAAAACACTCCAAGGTCATGATACTTTTAGCTGGGTGGTACAATTAATACACCTTTAAAATTCTAATAATCCAAATTCAGAAATCTACTTAACCAGATCAAGAAACAATGCATCCCTATAGATTGGAGACTGGGGAAAACAAATTAATTCAATTTATCCAGAAATGAAAATTGTTCAAGCTCTACTTAAGTGGAATCCATTGTATCTAGCCCATCCCTGGTGGAAGTTTAGCTAACTTTCCTCCCCGCACAAAAAATAATAATAATCTGATTATAAAAACTCCATAATCTCTCTTGGTAATTTGACCATTAATAATTTGTCCATAACCCAAGGTGTTTTCCCTACCAAGGCCCACTTTGGAACTTAGTACAAGCTCTGAGGGTTCAGTCATAGATATAGCTGCATAGACATTGGGGGTGGAGGTACTTAAGAGGTGTGCTCAGGAAGAGAAGCATTCAGACCATGGCTCTCTCCCCTATCCTTGCATGCACGCCCTCATCTCTGCTCTGTTACCTGAGCTCAGTCTTTCAGTGCGTACAGGTAGGAGTCGAATCTAGGAGCCAGGTCCAAGCACTTGGGCCACATAAAAACTAGCCACAGGCCACATTTGGATCCCAGGTCTGAGGTTCCGCATCCCTGGCCTAATTTATTTATTTATTTTATTTATTTAAAATTGATATCCCACCCCTCCTGCCCATGGGGCAGCCCGGGGCGGCGAACAATAATCAATAAAACAATAACAATTTTTAAAACAATTTAAAAATACAATATGTGGGGAAACCCCCCACCCCTCACCAAAAGCCTGACGGAACAGCCAGGTCTTACATACACGCCAAAATAGCAGGAGAGTGGGAGCCAACCATAACTGATCTTATGGTAAGAAAATAATTATTGGAGTTCAAAACCCAAACCTTTCCTTTTCCAGCTTAAAACTATTATCCCTTGCTGTGCCTTCAGCGGCCACAAAGAACATTTGGATACTACCCTACTGATAGCAGCCCATTATATATTTGTAAAATGCTATTATAATCCCGGACCTTTAGCCATCTCTTGTTTAGGCGTAGCATGTCCAGTTCCTTTCATCTTCCCTTACAAGTTTTTGCTTTCCAAACCCTTTATCATCTTTGTACTTCTCCTCTGAACCATCTCCAGTTCAGGTGTGGAGCTCAAACCTGGATGCAGAACTCTAAATGAGACCCAACTCATTTGAGGTCATATCATACACCTTTACTGAATGGATTAGATAACCTCTGCGTACGGGAATTCTCCACAAGTGCACCGTTTCCAGCCACATGCTCTCCTAGCAAAAGGGTTATTTGATTCATCCTACTCCACTGTAAACAGTAATGATTACTCCACTTAAATCAACAGCATCTATTCAGCAACAGCTGTTCAAACATTTGTTAAATCACTTCACAGCAAACAACAACAAACTGCCGCGTGCCTGTTCCTCAGTTAATCTCAACCATAACAATATATAACCTAAACTAGAAAACATATGCTGAAAGCAGCTGTATTTTGGAAAAAGACAAGTCTCACCTTCCTCTGTGACATCATCATGTGAATTCCCAAAGGGATCTAAAAGTATGCATACCATATCCAAAAGTCCCCACGTTAAAAGATGCTTGTCTGTCTTTCACCTTGACACTTTTTTCTGTCGAGAATGCAAACATAAAATGATCAATGAGCTGCCCCAAAAGACACCCAAATCCATTACTGTTTGTATTGCAATAGTTTAGAGGCCTCAGTACATGTCAAGGCCATGGTCCTAAATGAAGATATAGTCTCTGCCCCAAGGAGACTACAATCCAAAGTAAATAGAAGCTCAAGAGAGAGCAGCACACTGAATTGGGACAATTTGTCCAAAGGTCACATAGCAGGTTATTGGCGAGGTCATATCCACTAGGCCAAGGGGTTCTCAACTTTTTTGATGCTCTGGACCACCTCTATAGCTTCCCAAAATGTGTCAAATCATCCTAACTAAGGGCACATTCTGATGAACAGCTACTTCCATGTAGCTGAACCTTAAGTCACTTTTATTCTTGAATCATTCACATGCCAAGAACTCTAAAACAGTTATTCAGTAACAGGAGGAGAAATATGACCTCCTGAAAAATAAGTACATATTTGCCTTTTTTTAAAACATCAAAGCAACATATTTTTATTTATTTAAATTTATACCCTGCCCTTTCCCTAAGGTTTAGGGTGGCTTACAACATATAAAAACATGAAAACATATAAAATTCACCTTTAAAACTCCACACCTCCTAAATTCCATCACCCACCCAACTCTGTAGTGTGAACCCTTTACGTTGAAGTAAAAAGAGACGGGTGACACTTTTTGTCATGACCATTNAGAGAGGACATTTCCAGAGAGCTGGAAATAGAGAGGGCTGATGTTCCCCAACACCCATCTTGCCCTGACAGGTTACATACTACAGCATTTAAGCCACATGTTGCCAATAAAACACTCCAAGGTCATGATACTTTTAGCTGGGTGGTACAATTAATACACCTTAAAAATTCTAATAATCCAAATTCAGAAATCTGCTTAACCAGATCAAGAAACAATGCATCCCTATAGATTGGAGACTGGGGAAAACAAATTAATTCAATTTATCCAGAAATGAAAATTGTTCAAGCTCTACTTAAGTGGAATCCATTGTGTCTAACCCATCCCTGGTGGAAGTTTAGCTAACTTTCCTCCCCGCACAAAAAAATAATAATAATCTGATTATAAAAACTCCATAATCTCTCTTGGTAATTTGACCATTAATAATTTGTCCATAACCCAAGGTGTTTTCCCTACCAAGGCCCACTTTGGAACTTAGTACAAGCTCTGAGGGTTCAGTCATAGATATAGCTGCATAGACATTGGGGGTGGAGGTACTTAAGAGGTGTGCTCAGGAAGAGAAGCATTCAGACCATGGCTCTCTCCCCTATCCTTGCATGCACGCCCTCATCTCTGCTCTGTTACCTGAGCTCAGTCTTTCAGTGCGTACAGGTAGGAGTCGAATCTAGGAGCCAGGTCCAAGCACTTGGGCCACATAAAAACTAGCCACAGGCCACATTTGGATCCCAGGTCTGAGGTTCCGCATCCCTGGCCTAATTTATTTATTTATTTTATTTATTTAAAATTGATATCCCACCCCTCCTGCCCATGGGGCAGCCCGGGGCGGCGAACAACAATCAATAAAACAATAACAATTTTAAAAACAATTTAAAAATACAATATGTGGGGAAACCCCCCACCCCTCACCAAAAGCCTGACGGAACAGCCAGGTCTTACATACACGCCAAAATAGCAGTAGAGTGGGAGCCAACCATAACTGATCTTATGGTAAGAAAATAATTATTGGAGTTCAAAACCCAAACCTTTCCTTTTCCAGCTTAAAACTATTATCCCTTGCTGTGCCTTCAGCGGCCACAAAGAACATTTGGATACTACCCTACTGATAGCAGCCCATTATATATTTGTAAAATGCTATTATAATCCCGGACCTTTAGCCATCTCTTGTTTAGGCGTAGCATGTCCAGTTCCTTTCATCTTCCCTTACAAGTTTTTGCTTTCCAAACCCTTTATCATCTTTGTACTTCTCCTCTGAACCATCTCCAGTTCAGGTGTGGAGCTCAAACCTGGATGCAGAACTCTAAATGAGACCCAACTCATTTGAGGTCATATCATACACCTTTACTGAATGGATTAGATAACCTCTGCGTACGGGAATTCTCCACAAGTGCACCGTTTCCAGCCACATGCTCTCCTAGCAAAAGGGTTATTTGATTCATCCTACTCCACTGTAAACAGTAATGATTACTCCACTTAAATCAACAGCATCTATTCAGCAACAGCTGTTCAAACATTTGTTAAATCACTTCACAGCAAACAACAACAAACTGCCGCGTGCCTGTTCCTCAGTTAATCTCAACCATAACAATATATAACCTAAACTAGAAAACATATGCTGAAAGCAGCTGTATTTTGGAAAAAGACAAGTCTCACCTTCCTCTGTGACATCATCATGTGAATTCCCAAAGGGATCTAAAAGTATGCTTACCATATCCAAAAGTCCCCACGTTAAAAGATGCTTGTCTGTCTTTCACCTTGACACTTTTTTCTGTCGAGAATGCAAACATAAAATGATCAATGAGCTGCCCCAAAAGACACCCAAATCCATTACTGTTTGTATTGCAATAGTTTAGAGGCCTCAGTACATGTCAAGGCCATGGTCCTAAATGAAGATATAGTCTCTGCCCCAAGGAGACTACAATCCAAAGTAAATAGAAGCTCAAGAGAGAGCAGCACACTGAATTGGGACAATTTGTCCAAAGGTCACATAGCAGGTTATTGGCGAGGTCATATCCACTAGGCCAAGGGGCTCTCAACTTTTTTGATGCTCTGGACCACCTCTATAGCTTCCCAAAATGTGTCAAATCATCCTAACTAAGGGCACATTCTGATGAACAGCTACTTCCATGTAGCTGAACCTTAAGTCACTTTTATTCTTGAATTATTCACATGCCAAGAACTCTAAAACAGTTATTCAGTAACAGGAGGAGAAATATGACCTCCTGAAAAATAAGTACATATTTGCCTTTTTTTAAAACATCAAAGCAACATATTTTTATTTATTTAAATTTATACCCTGCCCTTTCCCTAAGGTTTAGGGTGGCTTACAACATATAAAAACATGAAAACATATAAAATTCACCTTTAAAACTCCACACCTCCTAAATTCCATCACCCACCCAACTCTGTAGTGTGAATCCTTTACGTTGAAGTAAAAAGAGACGGGTGACACTTTTTGTCATGACCATTTGGGGGGAAATTACAAAGTAACTATTTCTTTTTGCAGCTGCAGTGTGGAGTAGTTAGTCAGTTGCATGCACTATGGCATACCCTTATATGAGAACGCCTTGAAAAGTTGACCTTCAGACCTCCTTTTCAAAGCTCTCATTTGAACTACAGCTGGCCTCTTGAATTCAGCAATGAGGAGAGTGACTTTACATATTGCAGAGTAAGCTAAGTAACTGTTGTAGCAGCATTAGCAGCATGGCTTGGTGACTCAGTTTTGTGGCTCTGTTCTTCCCTGGGGCCTTGTGTCAGAGCTGTTTTGTTTCTCCATAAAACAGCATTTCATTTCTTTACCATGCACATTAGGGTCTAGGTTGAAAGGAAACAGGCCAACATGTATAACAACCACAGTCAGTGGAAGGGCTATTCAAGTCTGCAACCTCCTCCAGGAGCTGGGGGGCATTCCCCTGAGGTACAGGGGTAGGTGATCAAAGACTGACTAGGAGGCTATCAGGGACTCTCAGCAGTCTGTGCACTGGTCATTGAAAAAACTGCACCATTTATTTATTATTAATAATTATTCTTATTTATATAGTGCCTGCAGTGTACCTGGCAATATACAACCAATATCCTATTAAATCTATATCCTGTTTAGGGCTGAAATGAGCTGCAATTTTGCTGCTCGTGAAAATGCTCACGGTTGCAAGCATGGAGACCATCCTGGTGTGATTTCTTGGCAACAAGTTTTTAAAAATGGCAGTTAAAAAAACAACAGCAGCTGTTTGGCGGTGTGTAGGAGGGAAGCAACCTTTGAATACCACCCAACTGGTTTCTCTAAGCCACTCCCTCCCGCTATGCCTTCCATCTGAGAATCACCGGAGCGGGCGAGTGCCTTCAAGCCCCCACACAGACTTGCCTCACTGCCTGACTTGGGCTTCTACTCTCCTGGTTGCTGCTGGCTCCTCCTTATCCTCCTCCTGCCTGAGAGTTGCACAGCTGAGCCTGGGGACTTCTCTGTGTGGCTTTTGCTGAGAGGAGAGGGGAGCGGGGCAGCTTCTTCCCATCTGCGTGCAACCCCCTAATGAGTCCCCAATTCCCAGGGGGACCGATATCAGTGGTGCGCACAGGTCTTATTCACGTGCGCATGCTGTCAAGCTACAATTAACCCTTCTCCAATCTGCCACAGGGACAATGAAATCAGTCAACAACCTCTCAACTTGCCAGAGACAAGGGAGCTTTCAGAGAGCCAGTAGAACCCCCCTTCCAGCCACACTCAAAGGCCTCTGTGAAAGCACCATTCTTCTGGAGCTTCACGGCTCTAGGAAAACTGCTCCAAAAGCCATTATCCCCTTGCAGAGCATCAGGAACCACTTTACCAGTTTGAGCACATACATTATTTCTGAAGGAACTGGCATTAAACAAGGGCAGCTTACTTTATAGAAGCTCACAGACTGATGGAACCAGGAGCTAAAGGGGATGCCCTAGAATCCCCTTTTCTACCACCGATGCAGAGGCACGCTGGGTCCCTGAAGGGACACTCCAAATATTTGTTTTTCCTATTTCAATGGCCTGTGGAGTCTATATCACTGCCCACCTCTCAGGTAACATAACCCTGCTATCTGCTGCCTTCCTCACTCCATGTTAGCCATGTAACCCCATGTTAAAAGATATCATTCAAACCACTGTGTCACTTGGGACCAACACGGCAACCGCACTCTCTCTGGATTGCAGATTAGAAAGATTAGAGTGCTACCTAGCTGTAATTTCTGAGTATCTTTAGTCCTCCTTGTGTTTGACACAGCACCTGATATGCAATTCGGATATACTTGCCATGAGTAGCTACATAACATTCTGCCTTCTAGGGATGGGACTTTCGGTTTTAACCAAAGGAGGCCGAAAGTGTCTCTTTCAGTTAAAACTGAGAGATGCGAGAATTGGGCCCAGTTCAGTTTAGAATTCTCGAATCTTTTGTTCCCATTGAAGTCAATGGGAAATAGTCTCATTGACTTTAATGGGAAGAGAGGGAAACCTCCTCTACCCTCCCACCCCACTCCCAGCCTCGGAGGGTGGGAATCCATTATCCCGTACACCCCCACCCCCTGGGGCGCCTGTACTTTACTTACTGTTGCTGGTCCGGCGGGTGGGTGTCACGGCCGCTGGCTGGGCCACTGGTTCCACTACTAGCGGCCGGGCCTCCTCCTCCACTGCTGACTGGTGTCATGAGCCTGCTCCATTGCCAGACCACGGGACTTTTTTGCTGCGGGGTGGTGGAGAAGGCCCAATTGCCTGGTTGCAGAACCAGCTCCTGCCACCAGTCAGTAGCAGAGGAGGCCCGACCACTGGCAGTGGAGCCAGCTCCTCTACCAGGCAGCCGGACCTTCTCTGCCTTCTTCTTACAGGTCTGGAGCCTGAAGAAAACACTGCTGGATCAGCAGTGGCACAGCACACATGTGCAAAATGGCCACCAAGGCCATTCTGCACATGTGCAGCCCTAATCCAAAATGACGCCGGCAGTATCGGCGCCATTTTGAAAGCAGGAAGCTGTTCTGTGCATGTGTGGGGAGCCATTCTCACGCATGCTCAGAACAGCTGCACTCTTTCAAAATGGCACTGATGCTGCCAACACCATTTTGGATTCGAGCTGCACATGTGCAGAATGGCCTCAGCGGCAATTTTGTGTATGTGTGCTGCTCTGCTGCCGATCTGGTGGTGTTTTCTTCAAGCTCCAGACCTGTAAGAAGGAAGAGAAGACCCGGCTGCCCAGCAGGGGATCCGACTCCACTGCTGGTGGCCAGGCCTCCTCTGCTGCTGACTGGTGGCAGGAGCTGGCTCCACAGCCAGGCAGCTGGGCCTTGTCCACTGCCCCACAGCAGAGAATGCCTGGTGGCCTGGCAGCGGAGTCAGTTCCCAACACCAACTAGTTCCCAACACCAACCAGCAGCGGAGGAGGCCCGGCCACCAATAGGGGAGCCAGTGGCCCAACCGGCATCCCAGCCGGTGACTGTGACCCCAACCTCCGGACCGGACCACCAACAACAGTAATTAAAGCACAGGGGCCTGGGTAACGGATCCCTACCCCCACCCTCTGATGCCAGGAGTGGGCCAGGGGGGATGCCCAAGGATTTTCGGTGGGTTCTCCTGTGTTTCGGAGGGTTCTCTTTTCCATTGAGGTCAATGGGAAAAAGAATTTAATTTCCCATTAACTTCAATGGGAAAAAGAACCAACACCGACAGAGCCGATACCAATAGCTCTGAGACATAGAAGAGCTGAAACCAAAAGAAACCAATATTTTTCCGGGAGTCCCACCCCTGCTGCCTTCTGTCATTGTCAGGGACCCATGTTCACTGTGTTTTGTGTTTTCCCCCATTGCCACCAATGGGGAAAATGCAGTTTGTTGACTGTTGTATTTCACTTAGACTTCCACCTATGGTACTTCAAAGGCATCCTTTCACATGCTGTGGCTTAACAGTTACATAAGTCAAAGATTGTTAAAGTCATACAGAGATAAACAATTAGCATCAGCTCATCCCGACAAGAAGCCATGTTAATTAGAATAAATAACAGTCTGGATTTGTTTGTATATGGTAGCCTATGGCCCCAACGTGACATAATATATAGTACTATAAAATGTAATCTGCTGTTGGGGATGGTGCAGCAAGTCTTAAAACATGTCCTGTATTTCTGTTTGATACAACTATTCATGTGCTTAAAGTTAAGCCTATGCTTAAATTATTTGCCAGATAAGACAAGCAGACTCAACACTTTGCAGAGTTGCAAGCTAAGTGCAAAAGAGCTACAGTACTGGACCATTAAAAGTCATGTACACCAAATCATTTACAATGAAAGCTTTAGCCTTAAAAGAAAAAACAAAACAAAATAGATTTGTAGCTGGAGAGAGAGCTGCTGTATCATCTGTAAGTGTGTATCACACCGGCACACCCTCTAGCTGTATATACTATTTTTCTGTACTTACATCACATACAGGAAACGGGTACTGAAATATGCTAACCAGGCACACAACAAGAGATTTTGGCAGATATGAGATTCTACAAATCAAATATACTCAAAGCTTGCTCTTCGAAGGTTAACACCAGAAGACGAGACTGTGCCTTCTGGAAAAGACCACATATTTGTGCAAATATATGGAGAATGCAATGGGACCGGAACACCAAGTTGCAGGCCTATATCAAAAATGGAGTTTTTGCCTTGGCAGTTTCACCACACCCACCTAGCTGCTCCAAGAGCCAGGTGCTGATGTCATTAGCCTTGGCAGATTCCCTGCCTTCCTCGTAAAAAATGTTTCTGCTGTAAAATCTACAAGGGTTTAATTATGTTGAAGGTGAACAGCAAAGGCACAATGAAAACTGAGTCAACCTCAAAGGAAGAGGTCAAATCACCCCTCAAGTGTAAACCTTGCAACTGCACAGGGCCCCAATGTGGGGGAGGGGGATATGAATAAACCTGAAATTGAATAAACCAAAACTTGAGTGTGTGAAACACTGGCATAAAGCATGAGCCCATGGATCCTCAAACATGGAGAGCCCACAGTGATTCAGGAAGAGGCTCCCATTATGTGAGGAGTGGGACCATGAATAAACTAGAAACAACATCTTACGTGTGAGCCTCTAATGTGGGGAAAGTTACATTTAACCGAACTTTGAAATGTTACCCAACTCACATTTTCCTGTGAGTCAGTATGTGTCCATCAAACATTCCTACACAGGGGCCAACACTTCCCGCACATGGCTCTAACTTCCATGGATCCATCTCTGCCCATCCCTCTTCCCATTAAGGTGAAAGGAAGCATTCAGCACAAATTCATGTATATTAAAGCTCCATATAACCCCAGATGCTTTAGGGGACACCCAGGTATGTCCAGAACTAACAGTATCTCTCCCTTTCACCTGCAGCAATGCCAGCCCTAGCTATGGAAGAGAGGCTTTTGTCAGCTTTCAGCATTAATGGCTGGGCAGAGTCTAGAGCTGCTGTATGTCCCATGTTGCTGCACCTTTCTTGCCCACCTGTCCACAGTAGGCCTTGCTGCAGTCATTGGGCATTTTTACACACACCTTAAAGTTCTGAATTTTTCAATCTTCTGGGTTTACAAGTCCACAAGTGAGTTCCAGATGCATTCTTCACACACACACACACACACACTGCCCTGAGGCAGCCTAAAGTAGCCGCAGCTGTAGACGTGAGGGGGTGCCATGGAAACCAAGTGACCACAGCTGCCTGGAGCAAAGCAGTTTACCAGGAGAACTTTTTACACACAAAAGTTCTGAGAAGAGTTCTCAAAGAGGCAGATGTTTAAGATCTGGGTGAGTGATTTAGACACACAGAAAGTTCAGGATGTAACAGCAAACATGCAGAAGAAATGTGTGTGTAAAAACACCCACTGTCCCAGTGGGACTCAAGACTCCACAAAGCTGGACATTTTGGAGACCTTCCCCTTCTATGTTCCACTGAAGGGAGACATAACAGGGGTTATGAATTCTGAAACCTACAGACTTGGAGGTCTGGAAAGGTGGTTTCTGCTCTAAATTTTTTGTAAATAATGTTTGCTTCCTACTTGAGGTTCCCAGCGCTTCTGCCTCCATCAAACTGTATCCGAATGTGCAATTCTGTGGATTATGAGGCAGAGGTGAGGCAGGGGATGGGGTCACTGGGGCAGGGATCTGCTGAACCAGGGAAGTGGAGTGGCTTTGGGCAAGCAGGGCTAGACAGGGCTCACCTGGACACTGGAGCAGGTGTACTCTCTAGAGTGCTTTGCAAGGGGGTGGGGCAGGCAGGCCACCTGCTTATTGCTCCCGTGTCCTGACAAGTTCTCTCCCTTTGCATCCTTGCATGTCACACCCCACTGCAAACTTTAGGCATGGAAGGGAATGGGAACAATGGCAGGTAATACACAGCAGCACCAGGGTATAGAAGCCCCCCAGGCGCTATTGTACCACCTGTCCCTGCATTCTGAGCGGTCTTGCTGCACTCTGATCAACTGTTCAGTGGGGGAAGAAAGGGAGGATGCAGATGGCAGACAAACCCCTTTCTTCCAGACCCACACAACTTTAGTTGTATATGGACCCAACCCAGGTCTGCTGCTCCAGAACAGGCAACCCGTGTTTGTCAAGCAGTCATCCCAGCGTTTGTGCTAAGTTAACTAACATAGGAAGCACAGCATAGGAAAACTCAAGAATCAGCATAGAAAGATCAGGGGTTTTTTTTAGCCACAGGGGATTTTGTTCCTCATGATGCAAGAGAAAGTTATATAGAGGCTGCCAAGCCCAGAAGATCAGAACAGAAAGAACCACCAGTTCTTTTATTTGTTGAAATCTCCCAAATTTTGTTAAACTAATCCCACAATATTGATGGTCCAGAGTTGTGAATGCCAGAGGCTGGCAATGTTGCATGAAGGTATTTCAACTGCTCACATAACATCAAAGTGGCCCACCAAAACTTAAAATTCCAAACTGAAAAGCTATACCTTGCAAAATATTGCAGCCTGCACTAAGGTCTAAAACTTAACAAGTTGTTTTATTCTTACCAAGAGGGAAATTCATTCTGTTCCTGATGTCAAGACTGAACTTTTGAACTGGGTTCATTATGGTTTTGCTTTGGAAAAGAGGAACTGGTGAATTTAGTTGGATGTGTTTCATTTTTGTCTGTTCACACGTTAACCACAGTGAGACATTATCACTAAATTTGTATTTAACAAAAACAACAAATGCATATGAATTAGTGCTGAAACTCCATATTCGAAATTACTCTGTTTTTACTGAGTATTTCAGTATTTGACTCTGTTTTACCAAGTAACAAAGGAATCAGCCCACTACTCAGAAAATCCTCGAATGACTAACGTACAGGGCTTTTCCTGCCCCTATATGAGGGTACTTGGTACCCGGTTTTATTTTACCAAGTATTTTACGGAGTACTGAGGACAAACACTCAGAGCCAGCCCTCAGAAACTCAGAAATACTTACAAATAAATTTTTTACTCTTTGGTTCAGCCCTAATATTAACATGTAACAGTGAGAAAGACTGTATTTATCTTTTTTTTTTAAAAAAAAAGTGGTAAATTTCAGGGAAATTACTTTCTAAAAATAGATATTTCACAAATGAACATATGCAGTATAAAATTGATCATCTGGACACCACAAGTTCAGTTCCTGAGTGCCTTTCGTAAGTGTGACCACAGCATGGTATTTACGCACTTGTTGAATCCTATTTATGGAATTCTTTCAGGAATGTGTATTCTCAGAGGGAGCTAAATATTATATATAACACTGGATACATTTAATAGAAATGATGACACTCATAATAGCCAAGAAGAAAAATAAAGCTTTATCAATAAGAGTGGAGGCAGGAAAGGAATAGGGCAAGCTCTTCCTATTGTAGGGTAGTCATCAGATTGAAAGGGGCACTACAGAGCTGAGGGATACCAAAATAAGAGACATCCATAATGCTCCACAAAGCTGTGGGGTTCAAAATAAGAGAAATTCTAGAGAGCTGCAGGGCTCTGAAATAAGGGATGCTCCCTTGAAATAAGGGAAACCTATCCTGTAGGTGTGTGTTAACAGTGGAAAACATATATGTCACGGGTTCCACTTCCTGGAGTTTTGTCAGTGTCACGGTCCTGATTCAAGTTTCACAGTTTTCAATTGTAACATTACCTACATGTTGAGCCTTTTGCGTTATATATTTACTAGGCTTGTGGCCTACCTGTAGACCAGTATCACACATGTGTGACCCTATGTTCCTTCGTGACAATATAGTCATTCATTCAGCATTTTTTCATAGGAAATTAGATGCTTGACTCCCTTTGAAAATTAATAAGACAACCAGTGTGTGTTTTCTGGTGCAAAATCTCAAAGGAGTATGCATAGTCATGAACTCTGTACCATCTGTGATCATTTATAGTTTAGTCTATTTGGTTTATGGTGTGTGTACACAACACAACCACTAGATAATATGGGTCATGGGTGTTCTGTTTCTAAACACTAAGGGAATGCAACACTATAGAGTTACCATTAACAAGAAAGGAAGATAATGTCTGTTAAGACAGGGGAGCTTTTTGGATAGGATTAAGTGCATTGATGGGCCAAGTAGTCAAAACACAGAAACATACTAATATATATTCTGCGTCAGCATAACCAAATATAAGACTGTCTTAGAGTAATATTTATTACCTTTTATCTTGCAGCCCAAGATTCCTATCTAAAAGGAAACATTATTTCTCAACTTCTAGTTTGCATGACTTGGACAATCTTCATTCAAAGCATATGCAAATACAAAATCTGTTACTGTTGGAGTTAGGAGAGATGCTTTCTTATTCATGTAATCAAATTAATATGTTCATTTCAGAAGAAAGTGCCTCTGAATTATATCTAAGCATTATAAGAAGGGAGGCTACTTAATCTTTACTCCTGAGGCTACTTGTCCATGGAGGGTTATTATTTTTTGCAACTTAAATTTGAACTTTAAGAATTTACTCTTCTTTCTGTCATAGATGATTTGTGCAAGGCCCTTGCCAGTGTTGCACTCTGCAGTGGTTTCATGTAATATGCAAGTTTGGCAATAAGATAGTACTCCTCCCACTTCCTGAGGAACACAGAGGCCTTGGCTGTATTGTCGAACTAAATTACCTTCAAAAGTCATTTAAGTTAAATTGGCACATCCCGCATCCCTCCCAACGGATTCCTCCATTATTGATAACTTAGTAATTCGGCATCAGCTCTAAGCTACTGAAACTCAAAGTGAAATGCTCTTGACTTGATTCAAGTGTGTTCACTTGAGCGGGCTACACTACTTGATTAAGCCTGGTTCCAAATGTTAGACTTGTTAAAACCCACACAACAGCAACAACTTTTACTCATTCTACAAATATCCAAACATCATTGCATATTTTGAGTGACACCTACTGTTGATATGTAAACATTCCTTAATCACCCTGTGCATGCACACAGACAAAGCACTTCTGTAAAAAAATAAAATTAGAAAGAAAAAAAAGGTGCAAGTTTCATGTACAGAGTAGGCCTAACTTACAACGTTCCCTTGGCTGTATCCAAGGTATGCCGCAGAGCGAGTTCAAAACTATTTTTTTCTTGGACGACTGCAACTGGGTTGATTACACAGCTTTGTACCCGAATGTGTTCCTATGAGTTGATCAAACAACATCGTTCAAATGGTGTTCTAGCTGCAGGTGTGGGCAAACAGGTGACGTTTCAGAAGCTGTCGCATCTGACAATGCCCTTGGATTTCTTTGACTCTATTAGTAATATTTTTACACCTATACTCAGCTTCCATTATGAAAATCCAAGAGACTGTTTCCACATCCAGCCCTCTCTAAGCATGATTCTCTAAATGGGTAGTGCAATGACTCCCAGTTAACAAGTCCCATTCTGGTTTAAATGAATCTTATGTTTTATCATTGACACTATCATTTCAGAGGATCAAGACCAGAGACAAAACTAGGAAGGACTTATAAAGAATGGGGCTGAGTTATAAAGATCACTACATTTGCCCTAAGGAAATACATGTTTTGGATAAGGAAACAAATAAATTTGTGATCACAGACATTGATAAGTAGGAACCCATGTAGATGAGAAAAATGCTCCCACCTGTGTGTTTGGTTTTGCTGGAAGTAAAAGATTGGATCCTAGGGAAAGAATGTTAAATTTAGGCCCAAATCCTGAATCCATAGTTGTGAATAGTCCCCTTTAAGTGAACAGGACTACTCAAGAGTAAGTTTGAAAATTGCAGCTATAAGTTAATAAATACCAGACCTCAGCATGTCACATCTCTAACTCACATGGGGGAAATGAACTCAGAGTACACTGTTCTTCCTATGACTAGTGTCATAGGAAGAACAAAGGGATTAAAATTTTAGTCCTGCTCAACTTTAATAGTAACAGAAAATAATATGTAAGCAGTAATAATTTCAGCCATTTACCCTGGTTTTAAAATAAAATGTTAAAATGCTGTCTTAATTATATGGGTTGTGCATTAGGGTTCTGATAAAACACCAGTACGTCCCAAAAAGCCTTTTTGGCTTCTATATTCAAAACACAAATACTAACTAGGGCAGTGTATTCCGGTTTCAAGTGAACCCATCATTTCCCCCAAAATGTAATATCTGGGGTATCAAAGTGGACCCCCAAAACTGCAGCACATATCCAGATTGGAGTGGAGCTGCTCCTCTCTCTCTCTGTCTCAGCTTAGCCGCCTCCTTGGGGGGCATGTAGTCATCCTTCCCCCACCTACATGGACTGCCACAAAAGTATGGGTCTCTCTCTTTAATCAACTGCTTTTTTAATCAGTCTTGGGCATACACAACCACTGAGGATTTCCAAGAATGCCATTCACCCAGATGCCAACCTGCTAATCAAAAATGGAGTCAGACTCTGAAGGAATTTCAAAGCATCTTTGACAAACAACTGAGAAAGCATGGTCAAGGTTTTTTTCTGGTAATAACCCATTCATTGTTTCCCCTCTCCTTTATTTGTACAAAAGGAGTTGCCCGGTCAAATACTTGGGATTTTTTTTTTTTTTTTTTTTAAAAAGCTGTTCTCTTATTGATTTTTTTCTCCCAGATGATGTGTACGCCAGTTCGTTATTCTAGTCTCCCAAGAGCTAAATTCTGCCCACTCATTTGTTTTTGTAGAGTTGATTCAGAGTTTTTTTATTGGTAAAGAACAATGCTGCATGGTTGTGAGAAGTGGGTGGAAAAAACAGATGTGAAAGGAAAGCAACATAAAGAGAGAGTTCTGAAGTAAGCAGATGTCATGGATCTCAAACAATAGAAACTAAAGCAAGATTTGGATCTCATTTTCCATAAACTGAGAGTTATTTGTTTTCCACCTTTTATCGAGGCCTCTCTCAAATCCTGACAAAACTCATAACCCCTTAGAGTGATCTGGGAAAAGGAGTTTTCCACTGGAAACAAGTGCAGTAAGCACCCTGCACTACTACTTGGCCAAGCATTTTGTAATATGGATGGCAGATAAGGAATCAGGAGCAAGAGGCTGTTTAAAGACGCAACAAATATCAACTTTATTTTTGGAGGCGTTTTCCTGTGTTGCAGGCAGCTAGATCCCAGTCCACAGCCTGGCTCAGCCCCAACTGCTAACTGCTCACCAGCTCCGAGCTGGTGAGCTGTTAGGACTGATCCAGTTATGCTTTCATCCGTTGTGGGGCTCGTTCAATTATGCATTGCCGCCAATGCAGTTCTGCATAATTGTCCTCTAAAATGTGCATATCTGGTCTCCCTACTAGCTCCACCCCTGTCCTTTTGGTGCCCAAACTCCAACATTTGATCTAGCCAATCAAGGCCAAGCCATTGGAGGAGGGCAGCTCCATTTCCTGTAACTGATCTACCGTTTGTTGAGAGGCTTCCCGTAGCTCTTAGGACTTAAGGGCCAGGTTTGTAACACCTTGTTGCTTTATGGAGTACTGCACAACACTGAAAATGATACCAAAACTGCCAAGGTTGTGGGGAAGTATGCTTTTTTTTTAAAAAAAAGAAAGTAACAAACGTGGCACCTTACTGAACAACCGATCTTAACTCTCAGGGCTTTTACCAGGCTGGTTTGCATCTAAGCAGTAAGAAACAGTGAAGAGTGGGATATCAAGGTTTTAATTAGTGCTGAAACTCGGTCCTCAGTTTTTCTCAGAAAACACTGAGGACCAGGGCATTCGAACTTGATTTACTGAGTTTTGAAGTTTTGCGGGAGGACCCTAGAACTTCAGAACTCGGAATATTGAGCCAGAGTGTAGGGAAGGTGGTCGGAGGTCAGCGTTAGGTCCGTGCTCCCCCTTCCCTAGTCCCTGCTGGCCAGGGAGGGAATAGGCCAGCGGGGGCCAGGGAAGGGAGGGTGGAGTGCTTGGGGGGGGGGCAGAGGTGGTTTACCCCCTTCCAGAGGGGTCACACTGATAAGTTTGAAAAAAATTTTAAAAACACCAAGAAACACTGATACTGCCAACACCATCTTTGAAAAGGGCTGAGCATGCTCAGTGGGAGTTTTTTATTTTCAAACTTACCAGCTGGGAAGAGACCATGCATCAGTTCAGGACCCCTCCAGAAGATAAGTAATCCCCCCCCTGCCCTCCTGCTAGACACACACCCCCCGGCTCCTCGCTACCCAACGACACCCTTGAGTATTCACCAGGGGTCTGTGGAGCAACCTGAACACTCAGACCACTCCTCAGAGAATACTAGTGAGGGTACTAGTTTTTTGTATTATTCAGAGCAGCCCTAGTTTTCATTCATTCTACTCAATTGGGTAAAAACATACGTGACGCCGGCCCAGTTAGTTAGGCCGGTTCAGCCCAGCTGGACCAGTGTCACAGCAAGCCATCTGTTTGTGACCCACCAGATGTGGGCCCAGTTCCTACCCCAGCCAGGTGGGAGCTGGGAGGGAAATGTGGATCCGGTACAAGCCAGGCCCACAGGCCTCGTCCAGCCCCAGCCCGGCCTAGCAAGGCAGGCAAGCGGGCGGGAATGTGTGTTTCTGGCCCAGCTCCTATTGCCTTCCTGGGGTTGCCATGGCAGCGAGCCAAGGCTGCCTATTACAGGCAACCATGACTGCCCATCATGGCGGAGGGGCAGGGTGACATCAAGAAGCTGGCTGAGCGGCTGCATGTCGCTCCCCACCCCCCACCCTCCCTCCCCAGCCAGGGAAGGCCGAAGGAACAGGGCTGGGTGGGAAATGTGGACCCGGAGCATATCCTGCCGGGGGAAGCCCTCCCCTCCACAGGGTGGGACAGATATCCCTCTGGAACATCTGTTACAATCCTGTGTTGAAGCAGAAAGAGTTTCAAGAAGATCCATCCCATCTAGCCATACAAGGCAACGTATATCCCTGCCATGTATTTGTGTTCCAGGCCATCTGCCTCCAAGAACAAGACAGAAGAATGCTGGAGTGGAACAGAGAACCTCGAATGTCCTACCAGTTTGTTAGAGCTCATCTTAATTTGATTCATTTCACAGGAGTTATTTATTTATTTATACCTGTAGCCAAACAACTGTTTCAAAAAACAGAAACGGCTAGAACAATGACAATACTGACTGGATTTAGATCTAGGCATTTTGCCGGCTCTCCACCCTCTCCTGTTGTTTTTGGAAAGAGAAGCACTTTTCACTGCTCTAACTGGAGGTTTTTGTGAAAGGTTGGATGGGGGCACAGCTTGGGAAAGTAACATTCCACCTGCACTTGCTGGGAATGCTTCTCCAGTTAAATGTCACAGTGAGGTAGCAGCTTCAGGACATTTAAGAACAATCTACTCAGTGTTCAAAGCCTTGGCTATGCAGGCAGGCTGAATATGTTCAAGCTCTCCCGAAAGCCAAAGCGCTGTCAGACAAAATAGGCACCAGTATTGTTCGGATTCTTCCTTTGAATAAATAACTCTGATTTTTAAATCATGATGGATGGGTTTTTTTGTTATGGCAAATTTTGGGAGAGTAGAGGGAAAGAGCAGTGGAAGTGTCACAGTAACAATATCGTAATTCATAAGAATCGTGGGAGAAGTCAGAGAAAGCTTTGCAGCCAAACTCCTTTTCTAAGAACTGCCTAGTTCTTCTCCAAATATACTTAAACCAGTGCGTGCCTTTGCACATATGGCATAATCTCACTCTAGTGACGGAGATTATTTGTGTAAGAAAGGTATGCATGGGCATAAGTATTTTCAGCACGAGGGCTTACATTTCAAGCGGGGAGGTGCTGCTGGGTACAAAATAGGGTAGTGTCTCTTTTGAGGATTTTTTTTTTTTTTTGCACAACTCACTGTAGAAGCTTCCAGAACTAGTAAAACCAGCAGCATATAGGTAGTTAGGACTTGGGCATTAGCCTAGGCTAAAAAAATACAATTATATGGACACCATTCTGTGTGCATGGTTACTCCTTTTTTGTTGCCACAGAACACAAGCGCACCAAATTTCTTCTAAAATAGTACCTCACAGGCACCCAAGTAAACGTTCATAATTTCAGATGAGCTTAGCATGTTAAACTCTGGGGTCTCTTTAAAATCCTCATCACAAAATGTCACAATGGGAACTGCCTTTCCTCACTAATCAGCTTGCTCAGTTACTCTGCAGAACGTCCAGGCCCTATTCCTGAGCACTACCCCAGTGGGCTCCACTTTGGAACTCTACCTCCGCTTTTATACCTCGCTATTACCCACAGCTGGCCTTCAGCATTCTCACTGCTCTCAGCTGGGGCAGTCAGTCATTTACCATGGCTCATGGTGCTTTTCTTAGAACCTTTAGAGGGCCAGGTGCTTGACACTGGGGGCTGTTCTATGCAAGTTCTTCTCCCTGCAAACCTTAGTCAGCAACAATTTATGGACCATCTGTTACAGCCCCTCAGGGGGAAATGACAACACTTTATAATAATCTGAGTCAGCCGAAATCAGACTATACCTTGTTTTTTCTCTCTCTTTGTACGCTTCCTGGCCCCATTCAGAAACCAATATGCCAACACACTCCAGTGATATAGGAAACCACACCACCACCACCACCACCACCACAAAAGCACAAACTTTCTATTATTGTTAGTTACTGTGAAATGCTAAAGCTCCAACTCACCCAGGGAGCCAGTCTGCTAAATTCTGTCACAAATCCCCTTTTCAGTTGAGAATTCTATACATCTCCTTTTCTTTCTGTGAGAATGCATAAGCATAGCAGCATGCCCTCCAACATTACCTTTTTGACCAGTATAGGAACAGGTTTTATTATCTTGTACCGGGGCTCTCTGCAGTGTAAGGATTGTACCCGAGTCAGTAGGTAGAAGGGGCCATTAACACCTCATTAATCCAACTGGAGAAAGAGCTGGCTGACTCCCTGCCAGGACTGCTGTTATGGTTATTCATTGCTGGAGAATGGGAGTGGGGCACCTTTTCTCACTGTCACAAGCTTGGAATAAGAACCATAATTTAAAAAATGAAGGAAAGGTAACACCTGAGCAGGAGGGAGCTTTAGGACCAAGATAAAAACTAAAAAAGGTCCGAGAGGTGTAAATGGGTTTGTGAGAGATGATTCATTAGTTTGATGAAAGGGAATGTCACTGCTTCCATCTGCGATCCTCTGAGTGTCTTTAAAACTAAAACTTTAGAGCCTAAGGCTGCTTTTGGATGAGCGGGTTGCTGTTGCGCAATACGCTCACGCAATATTTCAAAATCCCACGATGCGGGATTACACGAGACACTGGTAGGGGATCACGTGCATGGAAGGCGGCCGTGCATTATTTGCCGACTGCGAGTTAAATACCTCACAATCGAGGTATTTTGTAGGGGAAGGGTTGTATGCAGCTGTGGGGGAAGTGAGGAGAAAGAGACTCCCAGTGTGCTGCTGGTGCCTGGAGCT
>QEPC01008745.1:2190512-2202541 GCA_003113815.1 Sphenodon punctatus
GAAGGTTAGAGACCGGCCGATAACTGGCAAGAGCATCAGCGTCAAGAGATGGTTTCTTGAGCAGGGGTCTAACCACAGCCTCTTTTAGGCAGTCAGGCACCCTGCCCTCCCGAAGGGAGGCACTAACCACCCCAGACAGCAACGGCCGTAATGTCTCCTGGCTAGCCTTCACCAGCCAGGACGGGCATGGATCTTGCTCACAAGTAGTGGCACGAACAGATCCCAGCAAGGACTCCACATCGGAAGGCACCACCATCTGAAACTAATCCGACAAAACAGGACAGGACGGGGCATCCATAGCCCCAAGATGATCCTCTGCAATAACCGTGGTGCCGAAATCGTGGCAGATGTGAGCGATCTTATCTACAAAGTACTCAATAAACCGGTCACAGCAGTCACTGGATTGCTCCAGGTTCAGGTGGAGGCAGGCAGGACTGACCAAGCCTTTCACCTCCCGGAAAAGCTCAGCTGGACGTGACTTTGCAGATGCAATAAGAGCAGCAAAGAACTGCTTCTTTGCTGCTTGCACCGCCACAGCATAGACCTTTAAAGTGTTCTTATGCTGTGATCGATCATACTGGTCGCGAGTCCGGCACCACCGTCGCTCCAACCGCCTGCTCTCCCGCTTCAAACACTGCAGGCCCTCAGTAAACCAAGGAGACCTGCGGGAGACTTGGGAGGGAAGCAGACGCCTGGGAGCCACCCTGTCAATGGTCTCATCCAACAAGGTGTTCCAGAAGGCTACGAGATCATCGACCGAGCAGGTGTCAAGGTCCAGGGGAAAGTCCCCCAGAGCATTCCAGAACTGATCCGGTTCCATAAGTCTCCGAGGGCGGACCGATCTAATAGGTCCTACACCCTGCCGGAGGAAAATGGAGGAAGCTCTGTGGGTGGAGGTGGGTGTGCGCCTGTGGGAACCCCACAACCCCACATGTCAGCTGGGTTCATGATCCCATCTGCAGAGAGTGCACCACCACCTGTGGTCCCAACTCCTAGTTTGGGAATTTCTAGTCTATGATATACAATTGAGCAGTTCCTATTCTCTGAGAGCAGTGATGCAAGCAGTCAGACCAGTACCAAACTCTATTTGGGGCATTAAGTCTCCCTCTCTACTGATAATTGCCCCTTTGCGGCCCCATGTGATGGCAATGGCCATTTGCTGCGCCACCTCCCCCTGTGGAAAGCGAGACGGGACAGGAGGAGAGAGTGTGGCCCCCACCCCTTGCAGGTGCAGTAGTCCTGCCCATGGGGGGAAAAGGGGAAAGAGAGCTGCTGCCGGCCCTGCATTCACCCGGCTGGGGTTGCCAGGCAACCCTGGTTGGGTCTGGTGCTTATAGCGCGCAAGCTGATTGGAGCACTGCCCTGATGAGGATGGTACTATTGGTGATTGCCACTTGCCTCCTCAGTCGGGAGGCAGCGGCAGACAAAGCAGCACACTCTAGGGAAGTGCGAACGCGGTTTGGAAGTTGGGTGTTTGGCCCGAACTCGGGAGGTTTGGCCTGTTCGCAAACACCCCGAATCTGAACCAACCCCTGCCCAAAGCGGCCGAACAAAGTTCAGGTTTTGAACCCGTTCAGGCAGGGGTGGGGGGCAGGGAGGAACCCGGTTTCCCCTCCCCACCCTCCCCAGCCTCATAAAATATTTTTTTTACCCCTCACCCAGGGATCGCCCTACCTGGTGGTGCCGGGGCTCTGGCCCCAGGTCCGGCGGCAGTGGTGCTCCAGAGCACTTCAGGCCGCTACTAGGCCTTCCGCGTCAAACCGGAAGGCCTAGTAGTGGCCTGAAGCACTCCAAAGCACCACCGCTGCCGGACCCGGGGCCAGAGCCCAGGCACCACCAGGTAGGTTGTGCTCCGGGTCCGGCAGTGGGTCCATCCGTGGCGGCACTCCGGAGCACTTCAGGTCGATACTAGGCCTTCCGGTTTGACTCGGAAGGCCTAGTAGCAGCCTGAAGTGCTCCAGAGCAATGATGACAATGGGGCCGGAGTCCGGCACCACCAGGTAGGATGATCCCTGGGGTGGGTGAATTTTTTTAAAAAAATTACGAGGCTGGGTGGGGGGGGGGGAGGAGATGCTCCCCGGTGCCCCTTCCACCCACGCAGCCTGGAGGGGGGAGGGAAAACTGCCCCCACCCACCCAAACAGGTTCGCCCCCCCCAAGCCCGTTCGAGCCAAACAGGTCGAACCTGAACAGTTTTGGGTTCGGCCTAACCCTGAATGGGCTGAACACTGAACCCCCCCAGTGTTCGCACATCGCTAGCACACTCCCACCCACCTAACACCACTATGGAGAAATTGGTTGCTTAGTTGGGCCAGAAAGGCATTTTTGATGGGTTAACACAATTGGATCATTGTTACCCATTTTTTTGCCTTCCTCATAGTGTTGGGGCTATTTGGTTTAACTGGCAACAACCCCTTTAGGTTATGAATAGGTATTTGCTCCATGTAGATTAGGATTAAATTAGATATGTGGCATCTCCATTAAAGATGGGGAGGCAACACCTGCTGCAATTGCAGGGTATGGCAAGGGTTGGAGTCAAACCCCTAGGAAAAGTGACCGCGAGGGCAGTAGGGACACGTACTGTTCCCAGCTCAAGGGCACTATCCTCCTTCCTCCAGCTCAGAAGGGCTTTGTCCCCCTACCAGTAGTCCATCGTAAGGGAGTGGGAAAGGTTTGGGCAGTTAATAGGGATTGGGTACCTGGTGGTATACCGGGCCAATCCCGGAGTTCAAGTTATTGGTTATGTGAGGTACTGGACCCAAATCATATGAGTGATTTCCCAACCAATTCTAATTAGAACTTAATTTTAATTCAAATAAAGAGTGCAGCCATTTAAACCCATTTGATGTTGTCCTGTCTAATGCGGGAGGGGGGTGCCGGCAAAGCAGCAACACGAGCTGCACTGTTTTGTCCTTTTGTCTGAGCTTGAACTTTTAACACAAGAAGCACTGAACATTGATGCTGCTAGTTTAAATCATTGGGGGGTTTGCCATTTACTTTTTAGGATCATGTATCAAATCAAACCTTAATTTTGAAAGACTCATTCCTCTATCAATAATTAATTATTATTTATATAGCACCAGCAGTGTACCTGTCACTGTACAGTCAGCAGTTAGACAGGTCCCTACCCCAAGGGAATTACAATCTAAGAGAGACAAGGAAGGGAGAATCAAGGGAGAGGTGAACATAAGAAGAGACAAGGATACATTCATGAGGTTGAGAAAATACAGGAGCACCCTCTTAACTTAGTTACAGGGAAGAGATTCTGAGAGGTAGGTTTTCAGGAGGGATTTGAAAGTTGAGTGAATTGAGCTAATCATGTTAATTCCAAAGAGCAAGTCTAACCGCACCTATTGTTCTAAATAAGTGACATCCTGTTCAATTCATGTGCAGAGGGGGAGAGGTGCTAAGGAGAGAAGAGCTGGTGGGGGAGTCATTGTCCTGAGGAGGATGTGAAACACCCCCCCAACACACACACACATACACAACAGTAAGCTGCACCAGCAGGATCAGAGGAACTGGCGGGGCTTGTGGCTCTGGCCATGCCCCCTTCTTCAGCCACGGGGCTTTTTTAGCCACAGGAGCAGTCTGTTTGTTCTTGCGGAGGAGGAGAGGTGCTGAGGAGAGCAGAGCTGGTGGGGTCACTGCCCTGAGGAGGATGTGGAACCCCCCACCCCAACTGTAAGTTGCGGTGTGACAGGGCCACGTGCCCAAGGGCCACATGCCTAAGGGCCATGCGGCCCTTGAGGGAGGCCCTTGATTGGACTGGAGAGGCCGAGGTCTAGTTGTCTGGACTAAAAGTGACTCGTGGTAAGAAATCTTGCTTCTTACCATTACCGGGTATTATGGCTGATAAAAAGAGAGCTCGCCACCAAATTTCACCGTCAGGAGGTTTTGATGTTCCACACCTTAAACAGGCAAAGATTCTTGTTTTTGTTTCAAACGCCAAATAATCCTAATTATGTTTCTGCCATTCTGTCTTTGCTGATTATGTCACCAAACCGACTTATTGCTTTAGCTGAGCCTGAAGTAGATCAAGTTGTGAATCTTAGTACTGATCTACTTTCAGTAGAACTACTTGACAATGATTCAAACTACTGCACCACTGATGTTAACCATGTGGCAAAAGAAGGATCTTCGCCCATGTTGGGGAGTGATGAATGGACAAGTGACATTGGAGAGCTGTTAAAATTGTTAATTAGTAAAACTGGTTCATTATTATTTAATATAACCGAAATGGGAGATACCTTGGAAGAGGTAAATGAGCAACTGAAAAATATTACATACATGTTTGATCAGTTAAAAAAGGATCATTATGCTGATAACAAGGGAACATTACCTAAACTATCTGTAAACCTAAATTGCCATAAAACTAAAGGAGGGAATAATTAATAGCCCTGGATTTTATCATCAGCAAGAAACAATAGGGAAGACCTAGTCACTAATCGGACTCCAGGAATGAATACACGGAGAACTTTTTTTAGGAGACATTCTAAGCCCAGGGAACAGTGCTATGCATTGAATAAATGTGCAATTCAGTGAAAAGATATCTCCGTTGTCCAATGGCTTGGTCCCTGACTGTAGTTCTAGAACCGCAGTGCTGAGAAATATTAATGCACTGCTGGGGGGTCATATATCAGACCCTGAGTTAGTGAGGATTGCCTGGAAGGAATTATATGACAGCATATCCCATTTGATATTATATTTCTCAAGGGAAGATACTGTGTATACATTTTTCAGAGCTAGGAAACATTTGAAAACTTGGGGAATATTGATTGATAGGGTTTTTGACCAAATAATTAAAAATAGATTTTCTAGAGATGCCTCATATGGGAGGGAGTTTAAGAACGTGAATTCATCTGGTCATTATGTGAATTTAAGGCCAGGGAAGCTCTCTTCTCAGGGCATTAGGGATAAAAGAGAACATACCGACACCCCAAGGGGTTAATTCACTAACTCCTTAAATAAAATACCCAGTAAGTTTGTTAACGCTGGGATTGATCTTTATCAGGACCTTCTAAAAATAGACAAGGGGGATTGCCTCACAGCTGTGGGACCTCTTTCCATAACTGAACAGGATAACTTCTGCTCAAGATTTGTTGTAATTATCAACCAGTTAAAAAGTAGTGCCCTGAATTATCAAGCACCTGAATTAATAAATGAAATGGAAACTGAAACAAGTCAGGAAATGATACATAAAGTAAAAGTAGTGGTGCAATGTTGCCAAAGAGGAAAGAAGATTAAAAGAAAAAGAGGGAGAAGGTTGCGGAGATATTTTTTGTAATTTCAATACCCCAGATGACACTACATTGCAGATAGCAGAGCTCCCAGAGAAATTTGTAGAAAGAGACCTTTTGGTAGGCATGCATCAAACAGCTCCCTCCCAATGGATAGAGAGTGTAAACAGAGCAGTGTTTCACTCCTTAGATTTGGAAATTGTTAGGGATGGGCGAACAGAATGCGGTTCAGATGTTTGGTTGCTCGGTTCAAAACCCGAGTTCGGGTTTGATGATTCGGTTCAGCCGAGTTCGGGTTGGCCGAACAGTCAAAAATAGCACTATCGAAACCGAAACTTAGCCGAAACCGAACCTTGGCCGAAACCGAAACTTAATAATTTTTTGGCCCTGAAAAGACATTTTTCCTGCCCCCAAACTCATCCAAACACAACCAAACTGTTCAGTCATTCGAGAGCTCAGTTCGGACGTCCGAACAGACCGAGTTCGGTCCGAACTCCGAACATCTGAACCGTTTTCGCCCATCCCTAGAAATTGTTAATGTTCTTTTTCAACGAACGCAGGTCCTGCAGTCTCGGTGCTTTCCCAGTGCTTGCTAGTAGTGAGTGACTGGATGAGGCTGAGCAGACTGAAGCTGAATCCTGATAAGATGGAGGTGATGTTGGTGGGCAGGGCAGTGGAGGTGATAGCTCCCCTTGTGGAGGGGATCCACCCTCCACTGGCCCTGCGGGTGCAGAGTTTCGGGTTTCTGCTAGACCATGGCCTTCGCCGGTGCCTGGATTGTCAAGTGGCAGTGGTGGCAAAGGGAGCCTTTCACCAATTACATCTTGTGATCTTGTGCGGAGGATCCAGCTGTATGTTTCAAGCTCTAACCTGGCCACCCTCATCCATGCATTCATCACCACAAGGCTGGATTACTGCAATGTGCTCTACATGGGGCTGCCCTTGGTGACGACACGGAAGCTGCAGTTGGTGCAGAATGCAGCGGCCCGTCTCTTGACGGGGACAGGCTCTAGGGAGCACATTACACCAGTGCTCTGGGCTCTGCACTGGCTTCCTAGTGTTCCAGGCCCAATTCAAGGTGCTGTTTTTGACCTTTAAAGCCCTACACAGTCTGGGCCTCTCCTATCTGAGAGACCGCCTCACACCCCGGGCCATAGGGTGACCGCTGCAGTGTGCCGGGGGCACCTTTTTGGAGGTCTCCCGGGTGAACCGGGGGGCCACGATGGAGAGGGCATGCTTGGTGGCTGCACCATGGCTGTGGAACTCCCTTCCAGAGGAAGCTCGCCTGGATCTCAGCATGTTTGCCTTTCTTTGGGCCTAAAAGACCTGGCTTTATCCTCTCAGACTACTCACAAAAAACTTCTATGACAATGCAACTCAGAGCAGGAAGTTAGTTGTCAAAGATCCATTACTTTTCTCTCCTGGATTTCAGCGGGATGGAAATCATGTCTTATGCTGGATTCAAGAAAGAGGTTAGGGAAGTATGATATTTTTTGTATCAGGAAACCTGGTCCATGGTGAAAAAATATTCTTCCCAGGCTACAGGAACTGGGTGATTCCAGTCTCCAAGAGTGGCAAAAAAAGGCAGACCTAAGGGTGGCCTAGTGACATTTATATGATTGGCACTTGAAACAGGTTTTGCAGCTCTCTGCTCCAGAGAGTATTATGGCTCTTAAAATGACCTGGGGAATAAATCAGGTATTGTAATCATAAATATATATATCCCTCCCATGTGTGGGAATAATGTGAGGACTAGATTTTGGCAATCTCTGGACATGTTTTTGGGTAGGTTGGAGGAAGATTTCCCCTGGACCACCATAATTATTATGGGCAATTTTAATGCCCAAATGGGGAATAGTGATGCAATTATAGCTGAAGAGATGGATGATTCTTTTCTCTACCCTAGTAGGAACACTAGGGATAAAGTACTTTCTGTCACCGGACTACAGATGTTGAAACTTTTATACCAAAGGGATTGGGAAATTTTAAATGGTTCTCATAAGACAGATAGAAATGGAGAATATACTAGGGATGGGCGAACGTGGTTCGGAAGTTCAGAGTTCGGTCTGAACTCGGCCTGTTCGGACAACTGAACCCGAATCCAAACACGAACTGACTGAACCGAACTGAGTCGAAATGACCGAACGGTTCGGTCAGTTCGGATCGTGTTCGGGTGGCCAAAAAAGTATCACTGGAAGGTCAAACATGACAGGGAGGGGTAGTCAGCTGAGGAGAAGACTTCCAGGCGCCAGGGGTGGAGAGGCTTGCAAGAAATGAAACTATCTGCCTCCCTCTTTCCCAACACCTTCTGAGCTAGTCACTGTTCCTGAACAGCAGGCGTTTCAGAAGGCTCCCTCTCCCAGCATTTTCCAGATCCCCAATCCATTGCAATCCTCCTCCCATTTCACCCATCCAACCCATCTACCCCCATATTCTTTCATTTATTTAACTTAGCTTAGATAGATTTAGTGATTATTTTTTGTTTTTACCCCTCCCTGTGTTCAATCTTCCTTTCTCCCTCCTCCCTCCATTGAATCCTTTCCCTCTCCCATATATTCCATCCCAGATTCCCTTCCCCTCCCGTTTTTTCATTTAGAGCAGGATTATTAGATTTCTTTAAGTTTCATTTCAGTTTTGTAAACTGAAAACTTGTGTTGTTTGTGATTCCCCTCCATCCCATATATAGATATATAGATAGATAGATTGAATAGGTTAGAGATAGGAGTTAGCTTAGTGATAGAGATAGCGTTAGTGATTTAGTTTTAGTGTTTGTAGGAGTAGGCCTGTGTACTTGTTAGATAATGCATTTAGTTCATAGCATTTAGAATAGTTAATCGCAGTTATATTTAGTGTAGATAGATAGATATAATATTAGATTAAAAATTTAAATAAAAAACCCCAAATAAATAAATAAAAAAAAACTAATAAAAAACAAAAAAAATATAAAACCAAATAAAAAACCATATAAAAAACAAAAAACCCATAACAAAACATTTCCCGAACGGCCAAACCCGAACCGAACGGCCGAATCCGAACCCAGCGAATGAACCGAATGGACGAACCGAATGCGGCCGAACCTAACAGCCAAACCCGAACCGCGATCTGTTGACCCATCCCTAGAATATACCTTTCTCTCAAAGCAGGGGGTTAGTGTAATAGATTACATCTGCATTCAAGCATATTTGGTGAAAAATGTTTGGAACTTTGTAGTTTGCACTGTTTCCCATAGTAATCATCAGTCTATAGCTGTAGAATTTACGTTGAACTTGGAACCTTTACAATGTCATGGAAAGACTATAGGCCAAGCCCACTTGGATATAAGTGAGAATAGAATAGTAAGGTGAGGGGAGAAGTCAGCAGATAGACGCCGTGTACTTCTGGCATCAGAGGAATGGTTATTGTTGAGGCAGTTTTTTAGCTGCAGATAGATTGAGTGATGTTATTCCGAGGTTATTTAATCAAATCACCAAAAAGGTAAAACGTGAGGGTCTGTCACATTTTTTAAAAAAAACCAAACCAGTCACAACCATTATGGTTTGATGATGAATGTAGAGTTCTCAAGACAAAGCTAAATATAGCTGTTCGGCATACCAACTTACATGTACTCCTCAATCTATTCATGCTTATGTGGTATTAAAAACAGTTTATAAGAACACAATCAAAAGAAAGAAGCTGGAACATCAGAGGTTCCTATGGGGTTGTTTGGAGAACGCCCTTCACAAAAAGAATCACGTTAAATTTTGGGAACTGGTTAATAAAAGAGCTTACCATCTAGGATCTTTGCATCAGACTAGTGTCCCTCCAAATGAATGGGTTAGATATTTTAATGAAGCTTTCAATAGATATGCAGACGCAAGGCTCAGCAGAAATGATCAGGATTTGACAGGTTTACCTGTATGGGAACCCGTAGCTCCTTCAGAAATGAGGGAACTCATTTCTGTTCTTTCTCCTAAAAAAGCCCCTGGGGAAGATGGCTTGCCCATATTTGGAGAATATGGAGTGGTGGGTTACCATTCTCTGCAAATTATTTGATCATATAAACTTACTGGGCATTATCCCAGTTGGCTGGAACATCAGTGTAGTCATTCTCATTTTAAAAAAAGGTGACAGGCTTTCCCCGGCTAATTATAGACCTATTACTTTAATTAACATAGTGGCCAAATTATATGCTAGATTTTTGTTAGCAAAATTAGAACAGAGGGCAAGTGATATGCGCGTTTTCAGCAAAGAGCAAGCTAGTTTTCGTCCAGGCTACTCCACCATAGACCAATGCTTTGTGCTTTCAGTTTCTCATCTTATTGAAAAATACACCTTCTGGACTAAGAAGGGAAGACTGTTTGCAGTCTTTGTAGATCTTAGAGCTGCTTTTGACTCCATAGACAGAACTATACTTTGGTGAAAGCTGTATGCAACGAACTTAGGCAAGCGATTAATACATCTGATTAAGGCTTTATACTCTGATACATTTCTGAAAGGGAGGCTATCACAAGTGGGGCACTTGACCGATCCCATTCCTGCAACCAATGGCGTCAAACAAAGTTGCATTTTGGCCCCTTTTCTTTTTAATTTCTTCATTAATTATTTGACTGGGTTTTTTATGGAATGGAGGATTCCACCCAGTTGAAATACAGGGAAGAGAAACCTCTTTATTATTATTCACTGATGACATGGTTCTTTTAACTACCTCAGAAATTGGTCTTCAATGATTAATTGTAGACCTAACTTAATATTGCACAGAGAATCACTTGGAAGTCAATCAAGAAAAATCTAAGGTCATGGTCTTTGGGAATAAACTCCATACTCACAAGTGACTGTTAAGAGGGGAAACCCCTGGAGCAAGAACGGAAATATAAATATTTGGGTTTGCTGTTTTCTTGCAGTGGTTTATGAAACAAACACATGGATTCAATCAAATTGAAGCTGGATCATACAGTAGGGGGAACAATTAGATTTTAGAGATCAGCCGGTGGAAAATTAGTCCCCCCAGCTTTGAAGCTTTTAGAGCACAAACTTATTCCTCAGGTGCTGTATGGGGCAGAGATCTGGGGTTACAGTCAGGGTGTTAAGATGGAGTAGTTTCAAAACAAGCTTCTTTGCACACTATTGGGTGCCCCTCTCTGTAGTACAGTTTGCTAGGGATGGGCAAACAGAACCGAGTTCGGAAATTCGGTTCAGAAGTTCGGTTCGGTCGACTGAACTATTCGAGTTCGGTCTGAACGCCAAACTTCTGAACAAAGTTTGAAAATTCAAACCCCATTGAACTAAATGGAATATTATCTTTTAGGGATGGGTGAACAGAGCCGAGTTTGGAAATTCGGTTCGAGTTTGGTTTGGAAGTTCAGTTCGGTCTGAACTCTCGAACCGCATTCACCCATCCCTACAGTTTGCATGCTAAGGGTTGAAACAGGGATTATACCTGTTGAGTTACAAGCTCGCTTCATTTTCTTTTTGTATTGGCTACAGCTCAAAAATATGCACAATTCCAAGGTCCTGAAACTTTGTTGGCAGGAAAAGGTTATTGAAGGTTTTGTATTTCCCTGGTGGTATAGTTTGAACTACTTTATGTGTAGCAGTTGGTTTATCTTCTCACTGTTGGGTGTGTGTGTGTTACTACATCTAAGGTTAGAGATCTGATGAAAACTTGGTTGCGAGACATCTACCTTCAGAATGATCTTGCCACTGCATCTAAGAACAAAAAAGCCCAAATTTACTGCAAATTTAAGATTTCACACCATCTGGAGTTATTACTTGGCAGCATTGACAAATTTTCCTATACGAAGGGCACTGACACTGGTGAGATTCTAGCTGATGTCATCTGCTGTAGTAGAGGGGAGGTTAAATCAAGTTCCCTATACTGAAAAATATTGTTCTTGCGCTCGATCCAAAGTGGAGGATTTAGTACACTATCTTTTTGAGTGTAGATTAACAAAAGACATGAAGGAGAAATATCTAGATGCTATTATGCGAAGGAAGACTCATTGGAATATGAATATGAAAATTGCTTGTGTCCTTGAGAACTCCCAATGAAGCTATTGTATTTCGTATTTGTATTTATTTGTTTGACCATTGGTCTTAAACAAAAATCATTACATAGTATGTAATAACCCAAAAATACACAAATATACAAAATAACCAACACTTTTATAACCAATTTCCATTAAAAAAAAACCAACTTATCTTATTTAAAACATAATAAAACATAATATAACTCCGCTCAGCAAAAGTATCTAAACCTCAATGGCCACAACCTGTAGAATTACCTACTGGAACTCTACATTTGGCCACCGAACCTCTCCTCGAGCAACTTATTTCGAGATGCCAAGGCTCCCCTACAGAATTTTGCCACTTGCCTGGCAACCAAAGAATTTTGAGGGCCCATACACCTAATTAGAAGCTCAGGCCATAACGATACCCCTGTCTGAGTGAACAATGGTTTTAAAAATGTCTTTCGCAAGTAGCTATAAATTGGACAACTAAATAGTACATGTGATAAATTTTCAACCTCGCTTTGCTCACATAGAGTACAGAGTCTTAATTCTTTAGCGATACCTTTGTACCGCCCCTCCGTCCAAGCTGAAGGGAAAAGATTCAGCCGGTACAGAGTATATGCACGCCTTAAGACGGGATCGTTCCATTCATGGAGATAGCTATCCCTCCCCACCCCCATCTGAATAAGATGATAATCCGGGGCGACCCTTTGCAATCTTAAGTCCACCTGCAACCCCTGGGCATCTTGGTCAAGGATACGCTTCTTTAGCATGAATCTAGACTTTGAAAAATCAAATAAGAGAAA
>QEPC01008745.1:2222560-2257119 GCA_003113815.1 Sphenodon punctatus
GGGGGGGGAATCTTCACAAATAGAAGAGGAGTCTGTAGTGAAATACATACATTACATACTCAATGAGTCTGTACAGTGCATAAAACAAGGTTTCAGTTTATGGTTTAAGTTTCATTTCATTACAAAAGTGAAATGAAACTTAAAGCAATCTAAAAATCCTACTCAGGAACAGTGACTAGCTCAGAAGGTGTTGGGAAGTGGGGAGGCAGATGATTAGTTTCGTTTCTTGCATGCCTCTCCAACCCTGGTGCCTGGAAGTCTGCTCCTCAGTGACTAACACCTCCCTGTATTGTTTCACCTGCCAGTGAACCTTTTTTTGCCACCCGAACTCATCCGAACGCGATCCGAACTGACCAAACTGTTCGGCCATTTTGCTGTTCGGTGTTCGGTTTGTTCGGTATGTTCGCATTTGGGTTCGAGTTCGGTCATCCGAACAGTTCAAGTTCGGGCCGAACTCCGAACTTCCGAACCGCGTTCGCCCATCCCTAGTTCTCAGTGGCTGGGCCGCGACTTTGGAACTCCCTCCCAGAGAAAACCCGCCTCCCCCCAGGTCTGCTGGCGTTTTGTTGAGCCTGCAAGACCTGGCTGTTCATTCAGACCTTCAGAGGGGAGGGTTGGGTAGTTGTGGGTATGGGTGTGTGTGTGGATATGGGGACTGTTTTTAAATTTTTTGATGATGTTGTTTTTAAAATATTGTTTTATTAATTTTATTGTTATTGTAAGCCGCCCCGAGATGCCATAGGCATGAGGGAGTGGCTAAAAATATTTATAAATAAAAAAATAAAATCTTAAGAACGTGAGGGAGTGCCATCACTGAAGCAGACCAGTGGTCCATTGAGCCCAGCACCTGTGTCAGACAATGGCCAATCTCGGTCTTGGAAGAAGTACACAACAGGTCACAAGGGGCAATCCATTCCTTGTTGTTCACTCCCAGCTTCCAACAGTAAGATGTTACATTCCCCAAACCTACCCGGCTAATAGCTGTTAATGGACCTATCCTCCAGGAACTTCTCCAAGCTTTTTTTAAACCCAGCTATATGACTGGCCTTGACCACATTCTCTGGCAACAAATACCACAAATTATTGTGCGTTGAGTGAAAAAAATACTTGTATTTGTTTTAAATCTGCTACTTGTTAGTTTTATGGAGTGTCCCCTAGTTCTAGTACTATTTGAGAGGGTGAATAACCATTCCCTATTTACTTGCTCCACACCACTCATGATTTTATAAACTACTATTAGATCCCCTCTCAGACATCTCATCTTCAAGCTGAAGATCCCCAACCTATCCAGTCTCTCTTCATAGGGGAGACATTCCATATCCCTTATTTTTGTTGCCCGTATCTGTACCTTTTGTATTTCTACTATATCTTTTTTGAGATGGGGTGACCAGAACTGCACAAAATACTCAAGGTGTATGGGCGCACCATGAATTTATATAGTGGCATAATATTTTCAGTTTTATTCTCTATCCCTTTATAAATACTTCCTAAAATTCTGTTTTCTTTTTTGACTGCTGCCACGCACTGAGCTGAGGATTTTAATGTATTGTTTACAATGACTACAAGGTCTTTTTCCTGAGTGGTAACTCCTAATTTCAAGCCCAGCATTGTGTATATAAAGTTTGGATCTTTTTTCCCTAACATGCATCACTTTGCACTTGTTCACATTACATTTCATCTGCCATTTAGATGCCCAGTCACCCAGTCTCACAAGATCCTCCTCTAGTTATTCACAATCCACTTGTGTTTTACCTACCTTGAATAACTTTGTGTTATTTGCACATTTGATCACTTAGTTCTTTACTCTCTTTTTTTCTAGATCATTCATGAATACATTGAACAACACTGGTCCCAGTACAGATCCCAGGGGGCACGCCACTAGTTACTTCTCTCCACTGTGAAAACTGACCATTTAGTCCTACACATGTTTCCCTATCCTTTAACCCATTACCAATCCACAATAGGACACTGCCTCCTAACCCATTACTTTTTTAATCTCCTCAAGAGTCACTCATGAGGGACCTTATCAAATGCTTTTGGAAATTCCAGATACACTATATTGACCAGCTCCCCCTTATCCACATGCTTATTTACACCCTCAAAAAATTCCAATAGTTTAGTGAAGCATTACTTACCTTAGCTAAATCCATCTTGACTCTTCCCCATCAAGCCATGTTTATCAATATGACCAAGTAATTCTGTTCTTAATCCTTTCCACCATTTCACCTGGTACCAATGTCAGGCTCATCGGTCTGTAGTTACAAGGCTCGCCTCTGGAGCCCTTTTTAAATATTGGCATTACATTCGCTACCCTCCAGTCCTCGGGTACAGTGGCAGATTTTAGTGATAGGTTGCAATTAAATTACCAGTACTAGGTCTGCAATTTCATATTTGAGTTCCTTCGGAACACTACGGCGAATACCATCTGGTCCTGGTGATTTGTTACTTTACTTTAGTTTGTCATTTGTTCTAGAACCTCTTCCAAAATCCCATTGATTTGTGATGGCTCTTCCGTTTCATCACCTACAAAGAACAGTTCCAGCGCAGGTATCTCCCCAACGTCCTCTGCAGTGAAGACCAAAGGAAAGAAATCATTCAGCTTCTCTGCAATGGCCCTATCCTCCCTGCATGCTCCTTTTACCCCTTGGTTGTCTAACGGCCCAACTTACTCTATAACTGGCTTCTTGTTTCTGATGTACTTTAAAAGTTATTCGTTTTTGCCTCTTTAGCAATTATTTCTTGGCCTGCCTTATTAATGTTTTACATCTAATTTGCCAGTGCTTATGTTCTTTCCTATTTCCTCAGTAGGACTAGCTTTTCATTTTTTAAAGGATGCCTTTTTGACTCTAACAGCCTCCTTCACTTCACCACTGTCATCACCTCATCTTGTCCCCACTCCTGTTCCGAGGCCCCTGGATGAGATTCTTACAAGATTTAGAGTGAAGTGTCATCAGTAGGCTGATGATACCCAGTTCTTTCTCTCTCTTTCATCTGATCCAGGCCCTGCAGTCTCAGTGCGTACCAAGTGCCTGGCTGCTGTTGGGGACTGGATGCCGGTGAGACAATTGAAACTGAATCCAGACAAGACCGGAGTTGACAATGATTGGCTGGCCATGTGACATGGGGGGGTGTAGGGACCCCCATTATTGATGGGATCCAGCCTCCTTTGGTCACTCAGGCTCACAACCTTGGGTGCTCTTGGATGCACTGCTGCGCCTGGATGGCCAGGTTGTGATGGTGGCCAGGAGTGCTTTTTACCAACTTTATCTAGTGAGAAGGCTGCAAGGTTTTATCAGACTCGGCCACCTTTGTAACGTTGAGGGTGGACTATTGCAATGCGATCTATGTGGGGCTGCCCTTGATGACTGTTCAGAAGCTGCAGTTGGTGCAGAATGAGGCAGCATGCCTTCGGTCGGGGGTGGGCCTCTCGAAGCCCATTGCACCAGTGCTCCGGAGTCTGTACTGGCTGCCAATAGCTTCAGGGTACAATTCAAGGTGCTGGTTTTGATTTACAAAGACCTAAGTGGCTTAGGCCCCAGGTATCTGAAAGACCGCCTCTTCCATTCCATTCCATTCCATTCCATTCCATTGTAGTATCTGAGGTCGGCCAAGGTTGCCCTATTGCAAGTACCAACTCCCCGTGAGGTTTGTACAGTGATGAGGGTACACAGAGAGGTACTCTCAGTGGCTGCTTCACAAGTACAGAACCCGGTCCCCTTGGACTTCTGTCTAAGCCCGAGCCTGCTTATCTTGCCGAAAAGATGCGAGACCTTTTCGTTTTGCCATGCATTTAATGTGCTTGGATATGGTTGGGAGGGATTGGGTGGAGGAGTTATGGAGAACACTGGTGGGTAAGCTTTAGCATTTTTAAAAATTGCTTTTTTATATGTTTTATGTGTTTATAGATTTTTAATATTTTTATAAGCCACTCTGAGCCTTTGAGAGAAAAGTGGAGTATAAATGGAATTAAATAAAAGGGGGAGGTAAGTGGGGAACAGACCAAATTGGATAACAGGGAAGTCGATATGTTAGTACAGCTAGCCTAAATCACTGCCACAATCACTTCACAGATTTGCATCATAAACATTTAGGGACCAGTGCTACCTTTAGGTCACCAATTGTACAAGTCATGAATTCAACCATATTGATCAATGGACTCTCTTTCAACTAAAATGTATTTCAACCATTGAAAGCACAGACTGGCAGTATTGGCATAAAAGGAAAGAAATGCACAGGCGCTACGGGCACCCAACATCCTTCAGTTGCTGGTTGTAACTGGGAATTACAGTGTGCCCAGTGGGAGACAGCAGTTACAACAGTTGGCTTATACAGGCTGCAGGAATCAGGGTGGGGCAGGGGAGAGGGGGAGGGAGACAAGGGGAACCCCTCAACCACAAAGTTTTGGAAAGCCATTTGTAGTAGATCGTGGTCTGATCCTTAAGTCCTCATGACTAGCTTCATTTATTATAATGGGAATATTCTTACTAGCAAGTACTATTAATCAGATTAAAGGATTGTTACCACCTGTCCTATGTCCTACAAGAGGAGCTGCCTCATTCCCTTGACCCTAAGCAATTAAAATTTAAGCTTGAAAGCTGGGAGTGTGTGCTCTCCACAAATCCCCATTTTAATAATCCTCAACAGCTGCCCTCTTCAGTCTAGCCTCTGACTCAAAGGATCCTACACACAAAAATTTTGGATGCATTTGTTTCCTATAATTGGAACAGATATATTGGCAGATACTAGGGCAAATGCATCCAAATATATAACATTCATAATACATCAGTTTGTCTTAGTTGGGCAGATGTTTGGTGGGTGGGGGATAGGTTTGGTTGGGAGAGTTTATGAGGGTTTAAGTTTATCTTACATTTTTATTATTCAAGCTATCTTGTGTGTCTTTAAATGCATTGTAACCTACCCTGAGCCTTAAGAATAGGGTTGGGTAAAAATCTAAATAAATGTAAAATAACAAGCTGGTCTTAGTATAAGTCCTAATGGACAGGTTTTAAACTGGCTCCTTCGAGTGGTATTGTTATTGGCTTTCTGAGAGGAGAGGAAAAGCAAGGATAGAATAGCAGCGTACCCCGATAGGGTGCTCTCTAGCTTACATAAAAGGCATTTCTCAATGCGAATATTCCCGACTTTATTAAACTCCCAGCATTTGAACTGCTCTGTTTTGTTCCTTCATATGTATGCCCCACAAATGAAAAGAGAGACCGGGGGGGGGGGGGGATTGTGGAATACTTAGAACAAATGATTTTTCTGCTTTGCTTTTGGAACAGAGATACATTTGAACCATGAATTCAGATCGGTCTCTGGTAGATTGTGGAGAGATTGCCTGCCACAGGAGAAGTTATTGCATGGGCTAACAGTCCAGTGGAACTAAGACCGCACATGAGAAGGAATTGGTTTTACCTGTTCCACATAAACAAGGAAATAAACACAGGCATTAAAAGGATTAACCTGAACACTGCTCTTTCGTTTATGTCCCACAATTTCCATGTACTTCACCCACTGGATTTCTCTCCACCTTTGTTTATTTGTGACTGATCTGTGCCTTGTACAGCCTGCCTAAAAACCACCTAATTTTCCTGTTATCACTTATCATGAACAGGTTTCATCACCGCTGCCTTTTTTCCTTTCAAGCAGTAAGGAATTTTTAAATGCAAAAATTAAAAGGGAACATGTCCAGATCTACCGCAGACTGAAGGCTTCCAACCTTTGAGGGCTGCATTACTAATTTGCCGGCAGCTAAAAGGCCAGAACTAATTTACATGCCTATTTGCACAAATAATTAAAGTGCACACTGCCGTAATATTTGCTTTCGCTCCTAGTTTGAAAAAGACAAATGATGAGTCATTTGAACCTCCTATAATACAGTTCCAGTTTAGTTTTGTCTTTATCTAACATTTACAGCAAGAGAGTTGTAGACCATCATCTTCTCCCAGTGCTAGGGCCTGCTGTTGGACCACAGAATTTGGGGGTCAGTGTGAAATGCTAGTGTGAGACCTCTCCTAGCACAGGAATCCTTGACAGTCAATTAAACAACGGTGATACCATAGACTTTCCTTTTGAAGAAAGGCTGAATCAGCACCAGTTGCTGCTTGCCCACACTGGAGTGGGGCAGCTACCATGTGGGTGTATAACCTGGTATTACCCCTTTCGTTACTGGGGGTAGGATGCCCTAAAGGCAGGGCTACAGTTGCCCTGAACTAGCTGACAAGACACACATCCCAAATTTCTCTCCCCAATAACTCAACAAATCCCAACCCACCCCCAACTCCATGCCCACCAACACATTAGAAAAAGGAAAGTGCTGCTGTGATCAATTTTTCATTTTCAGTTAAACATACCATCCCTTTCAAGGGGCAAGACTCTCTGGGTGTGGAGTTAGCCAGATTTAGCTACAATCCCACATAGGGAAACTCTGAATTCAGTTCCGTCAAGTCAGTACCAGGATCAAATGAAGTCAAAGCCAATCTTTAATAGAAATAATACCATCCTGGTGAAAGTGGATAAAGCAGGCCCTGTCCACAGAACAGACTTAAGTCACGTTCAAGCTGAAACTTGTCATGCTAAGCAGTTTGTGTGTTGACCAGGAGCAGAAAAGTGGAAGCTTTCTTCGGTTCCAATTTTGAGTTTGCAAATTCACCATATTCGCCAGGAATTGAGTTCAGGTTACTTGTCTTTAGCCTGATTTAAGTGCTGTGCAGACCTCTGGAGCCATTAGCAGGTGTTTGATAGCCCAGCAATATACAGGGACTCCTTGAACAGAGCAATGCCACATTGACACTGTTGCAGCACTCAACACTAACTTGGTAAGTAAACTCATTCAAAAGTGTTTTGAGACAAAGTAACACCAATTTTCTCCATCTGGTAGAAATTTGAGTTTCACACAGGTCTGAGCTTAAGTGGGGATGATAACGGAGAACATGCAGATCTTAGGGTTGTGGATTATACAGGCTCCACAGCCAGAAACTGCCATGCCAGAGTTGCAAAGGGGCAATAGTACCTATTACAGAGATGAGATAGAAGTATTTATTTTTGTTTGTTTCATTGGTTGTGTTTGTCAAGGCCAATGTGCCAGTACAATAATAAAATTTGAATTTGAATTTAAATTTGAATGTATTTATTTTGAGCATTTTAAACCCACCCATCCTGCCACAGGCAGCTCTGTGTGGCATATAATACTAAACATTAACATTAAAAACAACTTTAAAATGTAGAGCAAAAGGGAGGAATAAATAAATATCCTCGACCACCCTAACCTATTCCCCCCACTCTACCCATCCTCCCCCTCAAAAGCCAGGTGGAACAGCTACGTCTTGCAATAGTGTTGAAATGAGGGAAGGTCCGGGGCCAAATAGGCCTCCACTGGCAGGGAGTTCCACAGCCACGAAGCAGCCACCAAGGCGGCCCTGGCAGACTTGGGGGACTTCAAGGAGAGCACCCTCCAATGACCGCAGGGGCTGATCCATCCCTCATCCTTCTCATGAACCCTGTCTATGAAAGAATTGTACCCTTACCTGCGGGTCCAAGAATTTTATTTATTTTATTTAAAAAATTTAATATCCCACGCCTCCTGCCAAGGCAGCTCGGAGTGGCTTACAATATATATAAAACAATATAAAACAATATAAAAAAGGGGAAAGAGGAGAAAAGCATTCCCCCCCCGAGGGAAGAGGGGAAAGAGGGGGGGATGCCAAAAACATAAAGATTCAGAAAAATACATACCTCAACACTAAAGGTAAAGAAAGACCTACCCTCACCCGTCTGCCGTTTCCCTTGCCAAATGCCCAGCGGAACAGTCAGGTCTTGCAATTATGTCAAAAAGAGGAGAAGTCCAGGGCCATCTGAGCCTCCACCAGGAGTGAGTTCCACAGCCTTGACGCAACTACCGAGAATGCCCTCTCCATACTTGCCCCCGGAGACACCCAGGGGACTTCGAGAGGGGCATTCCTGGCTGACCGCAGGGGCTGATCCAGAGCACGGGGAGTGAGTCGATCCCGCAGATTTATTCATTTATAGTTTATTTATTTATTTATAAAAGATTTTTATCCCGCCCCTCCTGCCCACAGGGCAGCTCGGGGCAGAGAACAACAAATTAAAAACAATTTAAAAGTTAAAAATCCCATATGCAGAGAGAAAAACAATCCCCCCCCCCCCAACACACCCACCCTACTCCCCTTCGCCAAAAGTCTAGCAGAACAGTCAGGTCTTACACAAACGTCAAAATGGCAGGAGGGTGGGGGCCAACCAAGCCTCCTCCGGGAGCGAGTTCCACAGCACAGGGGCAGGCACCGAAAAAGATCTAACATCGGTGGCCACCCGCCTTGCCTAGGGAACCTCCAAAAAGGCCCCCACAGATGATCTGTGGGGCCGCACGGGCACATGGGGAGTGAGGCAGTCCCGCAGATAAGCAGGGCCCAGGCCGTGAATTTATATGCTGCCCCCTCCTGCTACAAGCATCTCAGGGCGGCTAACAACATTTTAAAACATATAAGAAAATTAATTCAAAATAAACATTTCCCAGGATTAACACCTCCCCCCCCCCCAAACCCAATAAAACCGCACACTAACCCAACCTTCCCATCCCATCTCCCTCGGTAAAGGCCCGGTGGAACAGCCAGATCTTACACTTTTTACAGAAAGAGGCGAGGTCAGCGGTCAGGTGGACCTCCAACGGGAGGAAGTTCCACAGCCGTGGTGCAGCCACTGAGAACGACCTCCTCATGGTAGACACCTGGGAAACCCAGGTGACCTCAAAAAGGGTGCCCCCAGCTGACCACAGAGGTCGATCCAGAATCCGAAGGGTGAGGCGGTCCTGCAGGTAGGTGGGGCCCAGGCCTGGAATTGCACCCACCATATTCTGCTTGATGAGGCACAGTGCAAAGCAGAGATATTGACTGAACCACCTGGTGGGAGAGCACTTTAGCTGAGCAACGGAGCCTGCTCTCCATTTCTGCCATTACTCCCTGTCATTTGGCACCAAGATCTATAGGTGCAAGGAGGAGATGGCAGAAGCAGTTTCCCAGATCCTGACAGGTTGGCTGTCATGCTTTCGCTCTCTTCTCAAACAATTTCACATCTTGAAAGCAGGAGTAGCAGCGCTTTCTTGGCAATGCGATCTGGGTTCGCTTCCTGGAGAATCTTTAGGTATGTGGGATCAATGCAGTTGCACCAGGAGGAGCCTCCCTCCCCCCCCCACCGCCCAAGGTTTCTGAATGCACTGACCTACAAATGCATCATTTCTTGTCTGGAATGTTCCTTGTAGGCTTTTCTTTGCACAGGGCCCCTACAATTCCTTAAGATGCCTCTGAAACTCCTTGCACGATGTTGAACAACTCATGCAAGTCATAACCTGTCCCATCCTTCAGTTTCCTCTTTCACAAAATTGGGAAACCCGACCTCTTTCTTCTCTGACAGGAGAATTGTCAGGGGAAATACTTTGCAAAGTGCTTTAAGACAGTGGTTCTGAAACTCAGAGCTGCCGAGTACCATTCTGGGGAGTGGGAGTGTAGATGCTAAACCTCTGTTTCACCTCTGGATTGAGAACCTGTTGACTTGTTTAACATGAATTCTGTAGTGTTGCAGTCATGAATCAAAATTTAAGTTCCTGAAGTGGGCAAGCCAGGGGCATTTTGGAAATCTTCCCAGCTTAGCTACACTCAACTAGGGGCGTAGCGCTGCCAGAAGTCCCGTATTTGGGTGTCAAGAACCAGACAAGAAGGCGGTGCAGTTCAAGACATTAGAACCCCCATTTCCCCCCATGGGGGAAAGAAACTATCATATAATGGCTTGCTAACAGTTATTTTCATCTATGTCTGTAGCTGATCAACTTAGATTGTGGTATGAATTACTAACATTTCTCAGTCTTTAGATTGCCAACATAGCAAAAACAAAGTAAACCCATCTTTAATTTGCCACTTGCGATTCTACACCCTGTTCTTCCTTTGAACCCATCATTGTCCTTGACCAATTTCTCTTACCATTCTCCCAATCCATCTTCTCCAGTGCTGGAATGTAAACACCTTCTCCCTTGACTTTATTTACTGCACAATCGAAGTCTTCCATATTTTATTGCGTGAATCAGATACTTTCATTATTTTAAGTGAAATATTTTATTGCGTGAATCAGATACTTTCATTATTTTAAGTGAAATAAGTTTATCCTGCTTGCATGGAAGAGACTTTTTTTTAAAAAAAGAAAAGCTGACCAGTACAGACCAAAGGGTGAACAACACAGCCATGATTACTGAATTTTAGGTATGTGTCTTGGTGATTTGGGGTGCCATACTCTATGGTTTAATGCAAGCAAAGCTCAGAGTAGGAACTGCAGCCTATCCATTATTTCTGCCAAAAATATACATTCTCCCCCCCTCCCCCCCCCCCAATTTCTCTCCTTCCAATTTGTTTTTCCTTACTATTCAATTGTAACATACAGTGTGGGTAGAGAACTTTAAGAAGAGTTCACAAGAGTCAGTAAATCCACCTCACATATTTTTAAAACCAGATTTGTAAAACCTCGAGGTTTTACAAATCCGATTTTAAAAATAATGCGTGAGCCACCGGGCGCCTCTGTTTTCAATGGTGGCCGGCGACTTACAGTGTGTGTAAATGCTCCCTGGGCACCTTTTTTTTAAGGAGCAGATTTCTCAATCTGCTAGATTCCCCTGCTCGTCTAAAAACGCCCTGAGTCAGAATTAACTAGGCCAAACCAGCCCCAACAAATGTGTGTCCAGCTTCTTCTTAAAAATCTCTGCAACCTGTTACAAGGCGGCTAGATTCCAGGCTACCTAATCTGGGCTGTTGCACACACAAACAAATACTGTGTGGACTGAAAACAGGGAGAGAAACCAGACCTCACCACAAACCTGATCCACACATTCAGGCACCTTCATAAACGGGGCCTGTCAGACAGCATTCGACACCACATTGCACTTAGAATGCATTTGCAGCCCATGTCCAACTCCAGTTTCATGAGCTCATGATCATGTCTTGGGATTGGTCTAGTCCAGGTTTGTAAAATGACTAACTTGAAGTTAGGAGTATGAACTTAATATGGGTTAATTATCCCTGTTAAAGCCCCTGGGTAGACGTAAGATTTTTAAAACTGTCTTTTTATGGTGACATTTACCATCTCTTTAAAACAGGCTTAAAACTTAACTCTGAAAAGTCAGTTTTTACCCAGGCTAAAATTCCCAACACAGGAGTTTAATCCACATGAATTACTCCATATTAAATGAATACCCCTGGTTAGTATAGATTAAGTTCTGTGTAGACAAATCTGAAAGTTGGAGCAGCACACCTAGGCACAGCAGCACCCTTCAACTGCCACAGAAGGAATGTAGTGTCTGCTGATCTATCAGATAATATGCAAAAGAGAAAAGGATATATTAAAACAATAGTATAAGAACAGTTTGGGGAGTTGCCTGTCAGGGTGCGTTCTACTCACTAGTCGCTTTGCCCCTTTATATACACCACGTGTTTATGGTAAAACAAGAACTGAAGAATAAAATGAAAGCAATGATTTGGGGGAGAAAAAAAGACAACACCATTTCTCTCTGAAGCAGAAGCAACATCCATAGCTATCTATGAGGTGACCCAGCTTTGGCCTAGCCCAGCCTGGTTTCAGAAAATGTGCGTGTTAATAGCAGGGGATCCCTCGACTGATTGACAGAGTGCAGCTTGGTTTCAGATTCTTAGCAGCTGGATGCCAGCCCTCAAAACAACTGCAGCATGTGTTAATGAGTGGCTATGTTAGTAACAGTTCACTTAATCCTGTTCTCTTATTTAACTAAGCAGAACTGAATGGAGTAAAAATAGTAATTTAGAATTTGTCCCTCTGAAGATTATAATAGGTATGACTTGTAGTCCTGTATAAACTAGTCCACATTAAGGCATTCTTGTTGGAGGCATCCACACGGTATGAACACTGGGTTTGCCAAGTTGGTTTACGTATCAACTGGACTAGCATCATTAATGTCGGGTTCAGATAGACGGGAGGGCATTCTCGATGGCTGTGCCATCGCTTTGGAACTCCCTTCCGGTGGAGGTTCGCCTCAACCCAAATCTTCTCACCTTCCATTGAAATTGTAAGACCTGGCTTTTCTGCCAGGCATTTGGCGGGGAGGGTGGGAATGGTATGTTGGGGTAAAATTGGGGTCTCTCTTTTCTGCACTGTGGTGTTTTTTTAAATTGTTTTGCATACAATTAGAATTTTGATAATAGTTTATGTTTTATATTTTTATATTGTGTTTTAATTATGAATTGTGAGCCACCCCAAGTCGCTTGTAGAGAGAGGGGTGGGGTAAAAAATGTACAAATAAAAAAATCTGAGTTAATTAGGATTAAGACCATTGCACAGAAAAAGCCTTGGCCACATGCAAATGCTAGGATTTCACCTTTTGGACTGAGAGGATAACAGGCAAATATTTGTCATGAGGGCTTGCCAGCCAAACTGGCTCAGGGTTTAAGTGTCTCAAACTCTTGTCCAGGGCGCATAGGAGTCTGGTAGAAAGGGAACAGCATGATCTGGGGTGAAACACCTTCACACCACAGCTCTTAGTGTTCATCCCAAATTTCTATGCCAGCAGGACCGGCCTGGCATTGGACAAAATGACACCTTGCACACGGGGAGGGCTGAGAGGTTTAGCATGGAGCGGTTTGTGCCGTGGGACTTTTTAGAACTTCAGGCCAACAGGGCTGCAAGACTCGCATGTGCTGCCTCCAGAAGTTCTTGCTGGGGGTGATTCTAGGGACTCCCTCATAGGGTTGCCACTTATGTATATTTTGCCTTGGTGCCAATGCAGGCCCTGCAACATGTATTTTTCATAAGTGGCCTGGAAAAATATGCAGAGGTGGCAACCCTGCTTCCATGCCCCACCAAACAAGCAGGAAGGGGCTGCAAAAGTTTCTGTTGCTGACAGCAAATAACCTTGAGATGGCCCTGTCTACCAGTGCAATGAAAGAGCATCAGTTTAATACAAATAAAGGTAGATGCTATAGGTAGGACTGTGACAGTACTAAAATAGAACATGTGGCCATGAGTACCATGAATGATTCATGTGATTTGCCGAAAGAAAAGTTCATCAGTAACTCATTTTTAGGCTTTAATCAAGACTAAGGCTGTGTTCTCACCTGCGGTGGCAGTGGCGGCAGCGGGAGGAGCAAGGGAAGACGCGGCAGCCCGGAGGAGCCGGCCGACGGGAAAAGAGCCGGTGTGAACAGGGATCTGCCACGGCTTCTCTCACATGCCAGGGTGCAAAATCCTGCTCTGACATGTGCGAGACAAGCCGCGGCAGATCCCTGTTTGCACCGGCTCTTTTCCCGTTGGCCGGTTCCTCCGCACTGCCAGGCCTTTCCTCACCTCTCCTGCTGCCGCTACTGCCACCGCAGGTGGGAACGCAGCCTAAAAAGTCATTCAATAGGTCTTTTCTAAAACAAGCAAATGCTAGAGATCAATAGTAGGGCTACATTTCTATATACAATTATCTAGACAGGTGTTTTATAGGGCTTTCCTGTATGGGTTGCCAGCTCAGGGACTACAGCAGTAGGTTTCTAATATATTAATCTAGCTGGAGCTAAATGCAGTGAAATAAAGGGAGAGCAGTTGGATCACTTGAGCCAAAATGGGGTGGGGGGTGGAGAACAAAAAACCATTAGCAAAACTAGGCAAGCTCCAACTTGACAAGGAAATATGGGGACATTGTCAGGATAACAACAAGCACTAACCTTCATGTTCTGTTCACATTCTTAGCATTCCTTTCATAAACCGTTTAATAGGTGCCCTATTTTGATGGGGGAGGGATGTATAACTGTAATCCAGGGTAAACATTATCTCTTTCCTTGTTGGAGGGAAATGTAGTAAATTAAGCCTGATTTGCATGACATTTTGCATACACAGATGTTGGAAAGTATTAAGGAACAATAAGAGGTTTACTGCAGAAAGCATGGTTCAGAGAACTGCATTTAAAACTTAGTGGCATGTAAGTTACCTAAAACATTCAAATTGTCAGGCCATCATATCTAGATCAGATTGCTCCTTCATTTGCTTCCATGGAGTGCAGGGCATTGTGTTACACAAAACTCAGATCTCTCCACAAGCATTAAACAGAAAGGGGCATGAGATTTTGGATCTCGACTGTTATGCATTCAAAACTGTATGTCTTGGCTGAGTCTGTATCCACAAGCAGTGAGGGCAAGAGATGGGAGGGAGAGGGAGTTTCGTATATTAAACTGTAGTACTAACGTTAGAAACACCCTTGCAAAATAAATAAATAATAATAATAATAATAATAATAATAAAACCAGATTTGCCTGATGGTATAATTTCATTTTCTCACTATATCATTTAGTCTAGTAGTCATCAACATGTAAGTAGCTGCTGTCGGTGTACAATTAACAGAAAACCTTTGATGCTAAATTGATTTGATTTGATTTGTATTTCCCTCGATGAACCCATCAAGGGAAACACAAGTTTGCAGAGGTTTCCTCCCTGTAACATATATCCAGGCAGCTCTTCAGCAGACCCACATGGCATCCCCAAGAGAAAGCCATGGAATCAGTCTATTCCTTAGGCAATTTCACCAGTAGGGAGCTCTGCCCTGCAAAGGGGAGTTTTGCCTGGTCAGTTTCACCAGTGGAGAGTTTCAGGCTTCACCTGTTTAATATGTGGGCCCCAATCTCTGTTCCCCCCCCCCTTCCTACATTGGATGGGGGGGTAGAGTACGAGGGAGCAGGGTTTGCCCCACCTGGCGGGAGAAGAAGGAACGGAGGCTGTGGGCGCCACCGCAGTGCAAGGAGCAATGAACCAAGTCTTGCAAGGCGAGACTTGGGAGCAACCATATTGGGGCGCGGCTGGATGGAGCCAGTCGCGCCGAAGACACGCCGAGAGGGGAAGCACCCATCCACCCTCCCTTATACACAGTGGGCTTATTGTGCTGGTCGTCCTTTACGGGGGCCAGGAAGGATTTTTTTTCTGCCAGGACCAATTGGCTTAGGGTCCTGTCGGTTTTTCGCCTTCCTCACAGTGTAATACTGATTACAGTTGGCCAATTAGGGAGAGGCTGGATGTGCACAACGATATTTCTCTGTCACACTGGCAGGGGTCCAGGTATTAAAACAGACACGTTTCATTAGATTTAGTCAAGCATCAAGTCATCTCCTTAAGAGATGGGGCCATGGGCGAAGCTAAAGCAGGGGCAGCCAGCTTCCAACCCAGGCCCAGAAGGGAGGGGTGAGCTATGCTCTGAGGTCAAGGGCAGTCCCCGTGGCAGGCGCCACCTCCCTCCTACTTCGGTCATGAGAGGTCCTTACCTCCCCAACCAGCCGGGCAGCTGGAGTGAGAGTGACCTAGCAATAGGTCAAGTTACGTGGTACCGAGGGACATCGGACCGCACGTGTTTGATTTTCACGTAGTTGTTAGGAATTAGTTAATAAATTTAGTCAAGGCTGGACCCAGGAGGGTGATGCCCCCTCCTTGACTTTAATAAGTTCAATAAAAGTGCAGCCTTTTAACTCCAAACATGTATACTGGTCTTCTTCCGGCGCTGTTGGGGCAATGCGCTCCTCCTGTTAGTCAGAATCCATAGAGTGGCAGCATAAACATTTGTTCATGCGCTCCACCATTGGATGACATTGCAGTGAGTGCCAAGGGGTTGATTTGTCCCATGGTTAATCAACCTTGATGAACCACCCTGTGCCTCAACATCTCCCAAGTGTTTTGCTGCAGCCCACTGGTATTGGTGGGCCTTATTGAATAAAGTTTAACAATGGGCCACCTAAATAGAGAACTCAAGTGTAATGGTAGAAGCTTCACGGAACTATGAATGCTGGGATTTAGTCTAGAGAAGGTGTAGATCAAACAGTTCAGATGATAACTTTTATTGAACTGTTGGTGAGGGTATGCAAGATTTCGGGTCTCACAGGGCCCTTCTGCAGGCTGGTAGAAAGCCAGGAACATGACAGAGTTCAGATTCTTTCTTGTAGACTAGAATGTTAACCTGGTTTACCTCCTGGAACAAAGCACTTGGATTTTCACTTTCACATCTGTGATTTCATTAGGAATTGGGAGGTTGCAGTTTGCATTAATGTGACAATCAGCACAGACAGCAATATCTGAGGGGAAAGGGAGACATTCCTGAGAGCAGACCAGACAAAGGCTCTTTTAAGGGGAAACCATGAAAAAAAGAATAGTTAATGAAGACAGTCACCACCAAAGGGTCCCAACCCAGCAATTTGCTCTGCACATGTAAAGCCTGACATCAATGATACTCACTCCTAGATTCCAAGGTCCACCCTACTGGAATAATTTGCAGGCTCAAGGATTGTTCAGATATAATAATCACCTTGGGTCCTACAAGGCCCTGATTGACCCAAACGCCTATTGAAATCAGTAAGAGCTGGGGGCTTTCAGTACACCACAGTGTTGGCCTCTTCTTTGGAGAGAGTTTTTCTAGAAATCTTTAACCGAGGAATTCACTCAGAATAAGCCTCCCTTCTAGCAAGCTAGGTGATAAGCAGCATTTCTAGGTTTGTTGGAAACTAGGATTAGTTCCACCTTAAATGGATTAGGTTCAAAGGACTTTACTGCTGTTAAGCCATAAAATAATTTTTAAAACCCAACATTAGTGCAATGGGCCAGGATTTGTTGGCTGCAGCCAGATGAAACAAAGTATTGGTTTGATAAAAGGGATTGCCTTTTAAGTAAAATAAAATAAAATAAAATAAAAGCAAATAGTTAAAAAAAAAAAAATGCATAAGGACTGGCTTGCAGATTGTATTACAGATGAGACATCACAGTGACACAAATAATTCACTGAAAGAAATTTGGGGGAGTCGTTGTAGAGAACAAGCTGTTTCCAGAAACCTCAGGTCCCCAAACTGGTGCCATCTGGGATGCATTTCGGACCAGAGCAGGTGCAGTACTACCATCATATAAATTCTTTCACTATCACTGCATTAGTATAGGGTTTGCAAACAAAAATGCCAATTACTGTGTTTACAGAAGCACTTGAGAAAACATAACCAGCATCACGCCCTTCTGGTCCAGTCACTCTTTAATTGCAAAAATTGGCCATTTTTACACAGGGCTCTCCCCCACTCATGAACACACAGAAATCCGCATGTTCCTGAGTGGAAGAGGCCTGTGTGAAGGATGCAGTGTGGGCGGGTGCTGCGAATGGGGGTGCGTGCACGCTCCCGCCTAATGCATCCCCACGAACCCCCAACTCATCCCCACGTACAGAGCAACCGGGGGAAAAAGCGGTTGCTCCATGCATGGGGATGCGTTTGCACCCGTATGCATACCCCGCCCACCCACTACTGCGCACGCACCAGCACACACACACACACACACACACCACTCTGCGGGGGCCGTGTAAAAAAAACCATAGGGTGAAAACAGACATGACGCTAACCACCCTTGGTGGTCATTTATGCATGTTTCAGGGCTGCATAGGGCACCAATACAGCCCTGTAACATGCATAAATAACCACCAAGGGTGGTTAAAGGGTGGTTAGCGTCATGTCTGTTTTCACCCATAGTTCCACATCAGCTTTTAGATGCGAGTAAATCTGCTGTATTACCAGCTTGCTTGAAAGTCCACTGAAATCAGGAACTCATTGACTTTAAAGGGCTTTGGAAGGGACTTCTAAACAGAAGGAAATCATCCATTAGGTTGGTAACATGGAAATGCTAAATGAAATCACAGACAGTCCACTGAATAAACTAGGCAAGAATGAGCAGCTTTATAATTAGGAGAAAAAGAGAGAGCACAAATTGAGATTGGGAACATTTTTTGACAGACTCCCTAGTGCTCTTTAGCAACTGAGAGCTGCTCTTTAGCTGTGCTCTTTAACACTATGGGTTTTTGCAGAGCTGAAAATTGCTCTCTTCACATACTTGAACTGCACCCGTGCATGTCATCTTCAAACAAAGCGCAAACCCATTTTTATGTATAGCGAGAAGACGCTTGTCATGTCCTACAGGTAAATGCAAATCTTAAACACACACTTCATGACTCTATACAGCAGCCACTTACTAAAAGGGGCCTCAGCATTGTTAGAGAAATCATAAGCTGGTGCATGAATCACCCTTGTACGATCTTTCTGTAATTTTGTCTGCAAACTTGCAATTTTATTTTATGTTTGTTTGGAACAAATGCACCCATGCAGCTCACAGTATTTCCCAAAAGGATTGATTTTCAGCATTAAACCACATTATTGGTAAACAAATAGAACCTTATAAACATTTTTTAAAACAAATTTTTTTAAAATCTCTGGTTATCTGTAAGCAGTGGGCCCAGACCAAAGTTGTCCTGGTCTAGATCGTCTAGGACTCAGTTTCTCTAAAGTTAAGCATCAAACTTACCAGCTTCTTCCAGAATCTTCATTCCCGAGGGATGATTTATTATCTACAAACACAGTTCTAGTCTCTCTCTCTCTGGCCATTTTTACACACACATGAAAGTTCTGGATTTCTCAATCTTCTGGGTTTACATTGCCAGGGCCCAGGAGGGAGGATTGAGCTCTACACCCAAGGACGGGGGCGGTCTCGGGTGGGGGCCCTCGCCTCCCATCCTACTATGGCACTAGAGGTATCATGCCTCACCAACCAGCCAGGTGGCTGGGGGGCAGAGTGGTACTCAAGTCCACAAGTAAGTTCTGGATGCATTCTTCACACACACACTGCCCTGAGGCAGCCTAAAGTAGCCGCAGGTGAAGCTGTGACAGGTTGCCATGGAAACCAAGTGACCACAGCTGCCTGGAGCAAAGCAGTTTACCAGGAGAACTTTTTACAGACAAAAGTTCTGGGAGAGGTTCTACGCAGAAGTTCNCACCAACCAGCCAGGTGGCTGGGGGGCAGAGTGGTACTCAAGTCCACAAGTAAGTTCTGGATGCATTCTTCACACACACACTGCCCTGAGGCAGCCTAAAGTAGCTGCAGGTGAAGCTGTGACAGGTTGCCATGGAAACCAAGTGACCACAGCTGCCTGGAGCAAAGCAGTTTACCAGGAGAACATTTTACACAGAAAGGTTTTGAGAGAAGTTCTACGCAGAAGTTCAAAGAGCCAGATGTGGGTGAGTGATTTAGACACACAGAAATTTCAGGATGTAACAGCAAACATGCAGGAGAAACGTGTGTGGAAAAACACCCTCTCTCTCTCAATAGATTGTAAGCTCTCGGGCAGGGACCGTGTCTATCTTATTCTCTGTAAAGCGCCAGGTACATCGCTGACGCTATATAAATGTTTATATAATAATAATAATAATAGCAAACCCTGCCCCACAAGCTTTCATTCTAGACTAACTCTCCCACAGTGAGATACAGGCTCAGGCATCAGATGCTGTCCCTCTTCCCTTCATAACTTCCAAATGGAGGCAATTAGTCTTAGCAGACTGGACAAGTTGCTGAACCTCAAAAGGACAGTGAGCCTCAAACCATTTCCTCTGCCTTTACAATGTGAGAAAAAGCAACACGGAGGATGACAAAATGTTAAAACCACGCACAAATGTTTTGTTTTTTTTTCCCCTCATTAACTTATCAGTTCAATGTTAAATGCAAACATCTGTTGTGTTTTGCATTGACTTTTTTTTTCCTTCAAAACCATGTCATGTGCTCAAAACTAGTTTTAGTGCAGAGTATCTTAATATTCAGGCAAACTTTTATTTATTTTTTAATTGTGTATCATCTATCAGTTTGTTTATTATGAATTGCAACATATAGGACACAATGTAAATTTGAATCTCCCATGTTTCAGGTAGTCATGCAGATTTTCAAATGCCCAAATAATAATAGCTCGTCTCCTCCTGCATTTTCCTTGGAAGGAACTGACCCCTAAAAAATTCACCCTTCCCAATGCACGCATACGTGAACATGGACATAGCCTATGCCAGTGCTAGTAATTTCTCATATGCCCAACCTATGCTGAGCAAAAGCCTCCCTGCATCTTGGATCAGATATTGCACTTTTCCTCCCTGTTCCCCACTGCATTTCCCCTGGAAATAATATTGGCCTTCTAGAAAATTCACCTTTTCCACATCACAAAAGCAACCCTCAGAGACCAATTTCCTCTAAATTAGCACTGAAAGCTACACTCATGGCTACGCAACCTGTTTCCAGCAATAAGTACACAAATATAAAAGCAGTCCTTAATTGCTTCACCTATGCCAGCTGAAAGCACACAACACAGGCTTACTATTTAAAATAAACAGAAAGGAATTTGGAATCAATTACTGCACGGATTACTCATCCCAAGTGCAAGGATAGATTTGGCTGGCTGGACGACTTGAAATACTCTATAATCTCTGGGTCAGTTGAAGGAATCATTAGTGATGAAATAATTTCCGTTGGAAGCCTCCAGGCCTAACCTTTGCCTATGAATAACAGACATTAATAATGGACACCAATGGGGAAAATGCAGAATGCACAAGTCCCTGTGTATTATTGACAAATCAACCCAAGACTTCGTTTGGCTGGCTACAGAAGTGCACATTTATTTATTTAAAGTTAGATCATTAGCACTAGCAGTGACATGTGCTGCTTAACCTCAGGAGGAGGCAATGATTCTCTCTCTCTCATCAGGAGGACTCTAGTCAAGAAGCTAGAAATCTTGCATTTTTAAGAACTGTACTGAATTGTGATCTAGCAGTCCTAATAATTTGGTTCTCTACTTCAATCAGGAAGCATATAATTGGTATGGCACTTCAAGTGCTCCAGAGACCTTGATGATTGAGGTGGGGGAGTGGCTGATAACATAGATACGGAGCCATTGTTAGTGAAAATACTGGGCACATTTGCAAGGTGATTGTAGAAAAATGTCCATCAAAAACACTGACTCTGTGGTCTCTGCTTGTCCAAGTTGTTGACTTGATGGGATGGATGTTTGTAAACCCTCAGCTGACGGCCGATGAGAGGCTGGCTAGCTCCGTGCAAACATTCAGCTAAAAACTGTCTCTTGCTTCAAACCCAAGTAGCGGTGCCAGTTTATGCTAGGATGGCCAGATATGCAAATTTTAAAGGACACTTATGAGAAATACAGGTTACAGTGTTGCATTGGCGCCAACGCAATGCTGCAACCTGTGTTTCTCATGTGTCCTCTAAAATTTGAGTATCTGGTCACCCTAAGTGCATCAGCCACGCCTGCACTTATAATACAGATACAGCAGAAGAAAGAAGAGTTGCTGTATCTGGAAGGCTCTGATAAGCTAACATTAAAGGTGAAGCAGAGAACTAATCCCCCAATTTGCTAGCATTTTAAAGTGTACCTGTATGGGGTAGGGGAGACTTCTCCATAGTGTGTAGATTTCTTGTGTGTGTGTCACGGGAACCTGCAGGCTTGAAGAAAAAAACATTTCTAAGTTTTTTGTACACCTTGGGGAACACCACACAGTCAGCACCCATCTCTTCCTTCTGCTGATTTATTGGTGAAGTTGCAGTCATTGAGAAGGACAATGGTTTCATGCAGGTTTCGCCAAAGGCTTAATTAGAAATCTATAGGGAGGCCGTAATGTGAAACTGAAGGCCTCTTACGGATTGCAGAAATGTGATTGCTAGTGTCGGGAGGATGGATGGCAACACCAGACCTTGAATTCCTGATCCCACTCTGAGTTTGCTTGGCTGAAAGCAGTTTAAAAAGCATCTCCTTCAATTAGAACTGAGAAAATGTAATGCAGAAATAGTTGTGGGGGGGACTGAAAAAGGGATGCCACAGTGTCCTCTATGGGGTCATGTTTCAGAGCCGAAAGCACAGCTCCAAGCCAGTCTAAACGTAGCCATGAAGGAGAATAGCAGCTTTTACATTCACCAGGCCTGTATGTGTCTGAGCAGAAGTGAACTGCAGTGATTGCAACAATATCATGGGGGAGATGAGCAGAGTCTCTGCTACTAACAAAATCAGCTTTGTTTCGGTGTAAAATTCATACAAGCCAAGCACGTGAACCTGAGACCTCGCACCTCCGTGATTGTTACACCCCTTGTCTCTCCCTTTGTTCCCCCCTCCTTCGTCTCCACCCCCCTCTGTCTCTCAGATTGTAAGCCCTAGGGCAGGGACCGTGTCTATTCCATTACTTTGTAAAGCACCAGGTACATTGCTGGTGCTAATAACAACAACATCTACAGGCCCAACAGTGTCATTCTATTATTCCTTCTCCAACCAACAAATAAACCCAATGAATGCATTCCTATTTATTTATTCACAAGGCAGATGCAATATGGGCAGCAGTACTGACAGGGCTGGCCTTAGAATTTGCAGGCGAATATAAAATCTGGGGGCCCTTGGGGGCAACCTCTGTGGTGCCCTGAAGATGGTCACTCCCCACGGAGAGGGAGTGGTGCCTGTCCTGGTGGTGAAAATAGAAGCCACTGCGGGGCCCTCAGAAAGAGCAGGGCTCAGGGCGGCCACCCCAAGTCTCCCTGCGGCAAGGCCGGCCCTAAGTACTGAAATTTAACCCACACTATCTCCCTTCTCCCCAGCCTGATATCAGCCATTCCTAGAACTCTCCATTTCTCTGTTGAGACTTCCCAACAGGATTGCAGCTGTAATGAAGCCGTGTCTGTGAGGAGCTAGCTTGGATAGTACTGCTCGCTGATTATACACAGTCCAAGCTGCCCCCTGGAGGGAATGATATTTGGTTAGTTCCATACCTAGATAGCAATGAACAAGCTCTGCAACAGTAGTGACTCCTCCAATTACTGTCCTCTAGCTGCAGGAGTCTTTAAATACATACTGCCTCTCTGGGTATGTTTTGCAGAGATGTTACCAACTCCTAGCTGCTACAAGTGTGGTAAAAGCCTCATGCAGACAGGCTAACTCTGTAGCTACTCCATCTCAGCCCTATACTTCTTCAAGGCTAGATGCAACATCTATGCATACTGCATAGGTTAGGTTGTCTGCACAAGGATTTTAATAAGTTACACACCACACCTTAGATAACATTCATCCTGTGTTCTTATATGCCTTTGAGGGCTACACTAATATTCCGATGCCATAGGGTGTTAACACTAAAGTCCTCAGGCCTCTTACCTTGGAGCAGTCAATGGGTACTATCAGACAAACACCGCCCCACCTACCATCCACCCAATATACATGTTGCAGGGTTAGCCTATGGGTACCCTGTAACATGTATGATGGGTGGGAGGTGGGTGGGTATGTGCTTATTTAAAAGCACTCAGTGAGTGAGCAATATGCAACCCAAAGCCTAAGGCAATTTTTTTTTAACGTAAGAAAATAAGGGCAAGTTCTTTTCTTTTCTTTTTTTAAAAGAGAATTTGCCTTGGAGTTTTTTAAAAAATTGGCTACTGCACTGCATTCTACAAGTAAAATGCACAAGCTTTACACAGTAACATTTGAGAAATATCAGAATAATCCTTTTTCATTTCAATTCTTTTAACTAGTCCAGCATTTTTCTAGTACAATAATCACACACACTTGCATACAAATGTTTTATTATTAAAAATACTCCCCTGCATGTTTCATAAAAATGAGATTGTACCCAAAATACATATACAAAACAATTTTATTTTTTTTAAAAACAACAGTGTTCTGTTCATCATAATACATTATCTGTCCCTAGCCATTTTAAATTCTTGCCAGTGCATAGCTGTAAATGGTTAAGATAGCTGTGTTGTGTAGTATCCAAGTTTATATATTTACATGTAGAAATGTTCAGCTTCATCTTTGCGAGCAAAAACTTTATTTGACATCTGACTCTGTGGCCACTGGCTACAGTACAAAAGGAATGCTTTAGATAGGGGAAATTATTATTATTATTATTATTATTATTCACTAAAAGTTACAAGTGGGAATGACAGCAGATGTTGAATTAGTTGATTTTTAACACACAAAAGTACAGCGAGACAGAGTCTTCTAATGACTGTTAATGGCACATGGAAAAGTGCAGTCTTTGAAAGGAAACTCACTATTTTCAACTTTCTGTACACACACAGTTGGGGTTTAGATGCTTTTCAGTTAACAAATAATTGTGCTACAATCAAAAGAGGTTTTCTTTTCCAGAAAACATGTAGGTAAAATAGACAACTTGGGACAAATCCAGTTCTCCTCCCATGAGTTGAGCCAGTAGGTACCTTTGCATGCATAAGGCAAAAGGAGGGTGGTTCAATACAGTACTTCAACTGAAAGCAAGAAAACTTGTGCTCCTGAATCTAAAATGCCAGATTCTGCCTTCCCACCCTGGGCAACCCCACAGGGGCATTAAGGAAGGACAGACTTGGACTGATACATTTAGTAAACAACAAATGCTATCCCAGTATTTGCATGACTTTCGATGCTTTACTTCCAGAAGGAATATTGTAAATATTCAAATATCACTCTTTAGATCTTACATTAGCTAATGTTAAATGTGCCAATTAATTAAGGCAACAACAGGCATTTCTTTTAAGGATGGTCACTATAGGATGCAGTTAGCAACTAAGTGGGCTCAAGGATATGGGCCATACCTCATACCCCTCAGCTCACTTAGAAATCCGGTCACTGTCCCAGTCCTTGACTTGGGCCGTTATGCCGATGTGCACGTGGGTTGTATTATTTGAATAAGTCTCATAGGAACAAATTGAGAACCTCAAGCTTATTCTGTAGGAGAGGTGGAAGTAAAAATACCAGACATGGGAGTCTAACATTAGGCCTCTGTCCCCCACATATTGCCAATTGCCTTCTTCCTGTCCCAGAATTCCTTTATAACTAAACTTCAGTTCCCTCTCTAGAATAGGGAACATTGTTTGTGCCCAGACTGTTGTAGAAATGGGGATTGAACGGATTGAGAACTGAACTGCTGTAGCCAAGATGGCCAGAAGACATTGAATTGGGCCACTCTCCCACACTGTGGCTAGGCAGATTAGAAAGGGGAGTGTAGGAGTTAAAGCCTACCATATTCTGTCCCATTTTGTCAGTGGTTTCAGTGCTTAGTCCCAGAGGCACTGATCGGCTCACTGAGTTAGAGCCATTAACATAAGCCGTCATACTAGAGAGAAAACCATTGAGGCAAGTGGTACTGGAAGATGGGGGAGGCGATCTTTTCTCGGGGGAGCCCTCAGACACAGAAGAGGAGCTTTCTAGAATGTCTTGGTGCTCTGCAGCCTTTGGGCTTAGTCTACTCATCTGAGTGCCATCCTCAGATTTCTCAGAAGCAAGAGATGCCGTACTGGCAGCAATGTCAGACTTTCTCTTCCTCTTGCGACGAAAATTTCCATTGTCAAACATCTTCTCGCAGTTTGGATCCAGAGTACAGTAATTCCCTTTCCCTGGTAAAACAAAGAAAAATTCTCAAATTATATTCACAGGTACACAGGCATCAGATTCTCTGGGTTTATGGTTTTTTAGTATTCTGCACAACCTCCCTGCCCCCAAACACTTGCATTAAAGTCAAACTAAATCCAGGCTTTGAGGCCAGGCACTCACAGTCTCTGTTCAGTCCTCTCAGCTAAACTTTCCCTAAAGCTTAGGGAAACTGACTTTTAATAAAGACTTCTGGACTGGAGTTGTACTCACCACAAACATGACCAATTGCTGACTAGGGACAAGCTCCAGGAAGCCCCGGCAACTTCAGTAGGTTTGCAAGGGTTATTAAAACAAGGGAGGAATTGACCTGCTCTGACACAGCAGTTTAGCCAGTTTTAAATGTCTCCCAATAGTTGCTGCCAGCTGACAATAAATGAAAGTGACAGCACTCACAAAAATCAGGAAAGAGAATGAAGGTAGGAGTTTCAAAGGAGACTGACTCCACAGCACAATACACACTGCAAAAGTAATGGGGCTGGGGCTGCTAAGTCACTGATAACATTTGGAAAAGTCCATCTGAGAAGGAGGCAATTTCTGTTCCTTTTTAAAGAAAGCCAGAGTAGCCTAGCAGATAATATGCTGTACATGGACCTGAAAGACAAGGATTTGAGTCCCATCTTAGCCATGAATTCAGTGGGTGGCCCTTGGCCTCAGTTTCCCATCTGTAAAATGAGAATCATAATGATCTAAGTCACAGGGTTGTTGTGAGGGTGAATAGATAAGGATTAGAAAACGTTCTGAACACTAAAAGCCCTGTAGAAATGAAAATGATCCATAACCAAAGTTCTCATATTGTTGGCAAGCTAATTTATTTTAATAAATGCATCTGTACTTATTCATGCCAGCTACTGATTAAGATACTCAGTCTATCAGCTAGGTCTCTTGCTCAAGGATTTTGCTTTCTTGCCTTGCACGGTAAGTGTTCACAGGGCTAGGATTCATGGTGTGTGAAACCCAAAGCAAGCAAGAATTACTTTCCCTGTAGCCGCATACTAGGCCAGAACGGGGGTGGGAGTGTCCAGAGTAATGCTTGATTTGTTCTGAAGCAAATGAGATCAGTATCTGAACCAAAGTATCAGTTTATAAAAAGCTGGTCACGGTCCTCTTACAATTAGCTTTTTTTGGGGGGGGAGGGGAAGGGGGAACGCATTTTTTTAAAAACCACATACCTGGGTCATCTTCATCTCTTGGCATTTTCTTGAAGCAATCGTTGAGAGACAAGTTGTGCCGGATTGAGTTCTGCCAGCCGGCCTTGCTTTTGTTGTAGAAGGGGAAGTTGTCAGCCACATACTGGTATATTTGACTGAGTGTCAGTCTCTTGTCTGGCGCTCCGTGAATGGCCATAGCGATAAGGGCGGAGTAGGAGTAAGGAGGTCTGACCAGCTTCATCAGCTCCTCTTGGGAAGGGATAGGCAGCCAGTTCATTTCAGCTGCACCCAAACCGTGCATGTTAGGAAAAAGTTGCCTTTGCATCCCATAGGTCGGAGGAATGAAAGGGCTGCTATTGGATCCCGACAGGTATGGTGGGGGGGTCATAGAGGGCCCATTCAGCCACAGGTAAGGATTTGGAGTGGCATTGTAGTCCCCGGTCTCAAAGTTCGTAGGTCGCTGTGGGCTCGGCATATTCTGCGGATGGAAGAAGTTCTCATAATAGATGTTCATTTCCGGAGGCTCCTGGCCAATGTTTGGAAACTGCGGGCTGCAGCGTGGAGGAGAGTGTGGCTGGGGATCAAATGAGCTCATAATCTAGCCCTGGCAGTCCCCTGAGTTAAAACACACCTGTGTTAGTCCTTCCCTGAGACAGGTGCATCACCTGTGCCCTTGCCCTAGTACTTATGCACCTGTAAATGTTTAGGTTTGTGTTGCAAACTCCACCCAGCCCGCCCTGACTGGCTGAAGATGGAAGTGATAGCCCTTTTTTGGAATGTTGGCAGGGCCAGGTGAGTAATTGATGTCACATCAGCCAAATTTGAAAGTTACAACTGTTTATCTTTTAAAATGAATGGAGGAATTTTCCACTAATGTGATTGACACTGAGCTGCCTTTCAGTTCAAGGTAATATTCTAAAAGCTATCCCCCCCCCCCCCCTCCATAGCCATAACAAATACAATACCAAATGCAGCATGTGTATTTCCCAAAGGACAGCTGTTGTGTGCTGCAAAGGTGCAAAATGCATTTGCACTGTCCAGTTAAGGTGTAAGTAGAGCAAATAGCACACTCTTTCCCCCACCCCTTTTGAAATTTTTAAATTTGAAGCTATTGAACACTTCCCTCTAGATAGATACAAGCACCTTAGAGATGTCACAATAAAGCTGCCACTTGGTGAATGGTGGCTTTAAGGAGTTTGTGACTAAATCATGCTCTGTCGTCTAAACTTCACTAGTCCCTCGCCTGTAAGTGGATGAGCATGGGGGCTAGTGTGGCCATTACTCCCCTTTAAAAGAGGCCGCTTATGAAAAATACATAGTACAGGGCTGCACTGATTCCAGTACAGCCCTACAACATGAATTTTTCATAAGCGCCCTCTTTTAAAGGGGAGGTAGGGCCACCCTAATGGGGGCTGAATTCCATTTGTGGGGGTCAAGTGTGTATGTTTATTACAACTTTCCTAATACAGTTTCAGGGAAAGGAAAAGAAACCGCCTCTGTGCAGGCTTGATCTGGAATTGTAGGGAGCCATTCAAAGCAGACCCCTAAACAATCTCTTCTCAGAATTGGGAAATAAGATTTGCTGTCCTGACTGGCATTTTCTGTTTTTGAAAGAGGAAGAACAAGACTGCAACTGCCAGAATGTGGCTTGCCCCGGGATTGTGAAACTGCTTGCGTAGAGTACTGTGTTTTATTAACCACGCAGCCTTCTTCAGGCACTGGGAAATAATGGGGTGGATTTCCAGATGCAAAAACAGTTGAAAGGCACTTGACTGCTATAGGAGGCAGTGGACAAATGGTGCCTAAGTATCATTTTTGCTTGTGAACATGTACACCTTCATCTTTTTGTGCATGTCTGTGTTAAGGAAAAAAAAAAAAATTATAGAAATCGCTCAAAGGAAAAGTGCAATAAAAACAAATTTTATCTGCTCCCCTTCCCCTCTGCTCATGGTTGACCTCCCACTTGCTACCGCAAGGTAAAATCTTCCTGTGCTTTGTCTTCACTATAATCGTACAGGTTTTCACCTCTAAGCAAAAATCCATCTTTTTAAGTAGAGAGAAGCCTCCGGTTTTCCCATAGAGATGATTAGAAGCGTCACTCACTGTAACATGCTTTGAGATGCGATTAGATACAGACTAGGGTGGCCAGATATGCAACTTTTAGAGGACACTTATGAGAAATGCAGGATGTAAGGCTGTATGGGAAAATTTGCATATAGATTTAGGGTGTAAACAGATGAAATGCTGCCTGACTTCCACTACTGTTAACCCAGGATTTCCCCATTCGTCTGTCAGGTAGCCACCAGGTGTTCAACCCAAAGCCACTAGTCACAGCGTCATTCGAGGGAAGGCTGATGATGCCGTGTAGGCAAATCTGGGGAAAGGTGGGGCAACACACTGCCCTGTGGCCACCTCCCATGTGTTCTGGGGGGGGGTGTGTGTCACGGGGCACCCCTGGAGCTGTCCTCATCTGTTGGGTGCACGACCACCTTCACCCACATTCAACACCAGCCAGCAGCTTAGGGCATCCGAGGAGCAACTGCAACTCAACTCTATGGTGGTCATGGGGAGCATGAACAGACTGCAGCAGAGAGGAACACCTGCCCATTAGTTGTGGCCTTGCGGAGCCTGTGGGTGGTGGTTGCAGGGGGGCCCCCTGCAACCACAGGCTCATGGGGCTTCCCCTCTCATGTGTTAATATTGCATAACACAGAAATCTGTAGTAACGCAGGGCAAGCCACCCTTTCATCCTGGCAGAACCTAGGGAAGGTGAAAATAAAAAGACTATTTCTGAATGGGTACATTGTTTTATTTGATTACCTCTTCAGAGGTTATTTAAAGCCAGTTCCAGTAGGTATTAATGAGGATAAACAATTCCATCCTTTAATGTGAGAAATTGTTCAAATATCTTCCCAGACAGCAGGTCATATCAGCATGAAACAAGACAAATAGGCAGACGCACACAAAACACAAAAACCCTTCACCATAACAAAGCATGGGTTAGCACATGCAGAGTTTCCCTCAGTGCCCATCAACAAAGTAGCAGCGTGGGTTTAATTAAAAATAAACAGTGTGTTGATTTTTTTCTGTGAGAAGAAAAAAAAAGGAACATCCTCATAGACTCTATATTAGCAGCAGTTACCTCGCAACAAATTCTTTAGCCCCTCAAAATTGTATAACGCTCGTTAAATATAGAGCAAAACTGCTTGCAGATTTTCCAGCTAATCCAGTAACATAAATATAACACACAGATTAATAATAAAACCCCTTTTTCCTCCTGAAATACTTTCTTTAAAGGCAACAAGACTCATAGCTTGAGTCAAAGCGTTTTGACTGTATAAGACCAGCATGATCTAAAGAGAAACCCTAGGTATAACTGGAGAACGAAGTAGAAGGGGGAAAAAAATTTCAGAAGATACAAACAAATGACAGGAGACTTGTAAAGTAGCAGGAGAATCTGCTAATTCATTATCATTGTTCTTGAATTTAGACAGGTAAAGGGCGTTTAAAATTCCTTTTTCAAAAATGAATAATAGTTCAGCCTGTTGCAAGGTGGGCTTTGATGAGCAGCTTCTATTTGCTTATTCCCTAGGGCAGTGTATGTTTATTTACAGTTAAAATACACTAAAATGGGTGTTTCACATATACAGGCTTTGAAAAGATGCCAAGCTTTAAAAAGAAGAAGAAAAAAAGTCTCTTGTGTAATTGGAGACTCAGGAAGGTTGTAAAACTACAATGCACCAAGAGGGTAAGGTCAGAACCAATAGGCCTCTGAGACTGGCAAAATCATAGATTCTTGCTTAAGTTTGTATTAAGTGTGCATCACAGCCAAGTGTTCCAGTATGTCAAGGAAATCAAGTTGCAGGCTAAAAAGGAGCAACGTACTTCTCTCAGTCAAAAGGCACTCCCCCCTCGCCCCCCCCCCAAAGACTCATCTACACCAGCATTCAACATGTGACAAAGGGGTTGATTTTAGCATGTGTTAAAAAAAAAGAAAAATGCACCCCAAGCTGCTGCATGTTAGATGGTCAAGGCCAATCTTTTTCCCTGCAAAGGACTAACACACTTTTGAACCCAGGTTAGCTTGCACCCACCCCCTGCTGCAAGTTCTAATAATAATAATAATAATAATAGTAATTAATAATTAATAAATACTATTTATGTACTGCTGTTCCCTGACTCTGGCCAAATGGCACTCAGTGCCCTTCAGAAGATTAATACAATATGATGTCAATAAAATTACTTAAATTCCATTTTAAAACAGTTTAAAGGGGGAAGGTAGAAGGAGAGGAAAATATCTTAAGGGAAATTCAGCAGTAGGTGCTTCTAAAGGCACCTGGAGAATAAAAACACCTTCAAGTGCTTTTAAAAGGTGAGGAGGGAGGAACTGAGATGAATATCTGAACACGTTAACACGTTAACTATCACATCTCGGCTAACAGGTTGAAATTGCGGCGTTTATTAAATGTTAACTTATCATGTAGCTGAGCCCAGAAGGGTAGGGTCAGCCCACCCATTGCACAAAGTAGATCCTTTGGGGCTGCCCTCAGAAGGCTAGGCCAGACCACCCGGGCTCCAGCAATTCCTCATCTGTCTACACTGCAAACCTGAACCGGGCTCAGTACTTCTGTTCCTTGCTGAACAGCTGCTAAGTGAGGAGAAGGAGGGTTTTCCCCTGCCCTGCTTGCAAGGGAAGTCCCAGGCTAGAACTTGCAATGTGTGTGCGCACGCATGCCAGGAGCACAAAACACTCAGGTCCAGCCCTGCCGGACAGTACCGGATAATTGATAATTGTCACAGTACTGAACAATAGATTTCAATGCTGGGCTGTCAGAAAGATAAACAGCAACTTTACACAGCAGATAATTGAATGAGTACATGGACAATGAGAAAGACCCCACATGAAACTCAAAAAGCTAGGACAAAAGTAGCCCCCATAACAGAAAAGACAAGGGAGCAATGTATCACAGACACGCTGATAAAATGGGTGTTACATTTTATTATACATGTTGCAGGGCACCCATAGAGCACACCTGCAGCCCTGCAACATGTATAATCAAATGTAACACCCATTTTATCAGCGTTAGAGTGTCCGTGTGAAAAGGGTCTAAGATGGTTGGGCCACATGACCCAACATGATCCAGAATAAACTGGCCACTGAGTGAAGAACCTTGAAACCATTGGGAATGAGGTCATCAGGGAGACCATGAAAAAAGTATCAGGAGACAGAGAGGAATGAAAAACCTTCAGGTCGCTATGACACGCTTTAGACTGAGGTACTCAGTTAAGAGCAAAAAGCCTCCATTGAAGAGAGAAAAGCAAAGAAGAAGAGGTCACAACAGAGCACTGAAGAGCTTCAGTTTGAGAAGCCACGAGGAATTCCTGGAGACTTCCTTGAAATAAACGGTGTTAACATACATGACGCTGGCCCGGTGCCCCGTTTGGGCCCGCATCATTCCTTGCGGGTTTGCCCTGCCCCCGCGGGGTAGCAGCCAGGCCGGAAATGTGGGCCTGAAGCAAAGCGGGCTCATAGTCTGTGCCCAGCCGCCGCCCAGCCGGGCCAGAGCATGTGAACTGGGTGGGAACGTTTCTTCCCACCCCCACCTCCTCCAAGCTTGGAAGGTTCCTATGGCGCCCAGCCATGGCTGCCTGTCATGGGGTGGGGGGGGAGGCAATGGCAGCAGTGCAGGGGTATGGCCAGGGAAGTCATCCGCTCCCCCAGGTGCAATGACGTCCAATCTGGATGTCTATTAGCACCCATAGTCTCTCTCATCCTAATGGATTTATAAACAATATTCTGCACCACTAAAAAGCAGCCATTGCTGGTGTGGAGCACGGGCGCGCGCGCACAAACACACAACGTGAGGCACAAATGTATAGGTGGGAAGCAAATCCATTTGGAAGATGATGCAGATTACCATTATCTTTATAGAAAGTTCACAGGCTGTTTAGACTTATATTTCTAAAACCACTGAAAGCATTAAAAATGTCAAATATTAATTTGAATGGTAATTGGGCCTCAAATTCTTATGTTCACGGGTGGCCAGAATTATGGTGCATACGATCCACTTGATCGCAGGTATCAACTTCTGGTGGTCGACTGGGGGTGCTGCTTTTTCTTTTAAAAAAAAAAAAAAAAAAGCAAACGTTTTAGCATGGTCTCATTGCTATGATGACAATCTCAAGGTATAGTAGTGACACATGCTTGTTAGCTGGTCAACGTAAACCCTATATCCCACAAATGGATAAATTAACTGAGTGTTAGCCTAGTGAATACGCTGTTGGACTTGAGCGCAGGGGTTCAAATCCCATCTTAGTCATGAATTTACTGGGTGGCTGTGAGAAAGTCACTTGCTCTCAGCCTCAGTTCCCCATCTGCAAAATGGGATTAATAAAGACCTACTTCAGAGGATCGTTGTAAGGGTGAAGTTGATAAGGACTGTAAAGCACTTTGAACACTGAAGGTGCTATATAAATGACAAGTAATAATAATGTATATTCATGCAGTAGCCCACCTGTATGAACATTCGAGCTAGGGTGGCCATACTTCCCCTTTAAAAAAGGATGTGTATGAAAAATACATGTTGCAGGGCTGCACTGGTTCCACTGCAGCCCCGCACCATGTATTTTTCATAAGCGTCTTCTTTTAAAGGGGAGGTATGTCCACCCTAAAATTTGAACATTTGTTAGCTAACAGGTCTTAGCTAGCATGCGTTAACATTTATCCTTTCCTAGGTGTCGGCATATATGCACTTGGTGTAAGCAGCACAATTGCCTCTTTTGGACGATTTTACCACCATATTATGCCTGTCTCTCTGAATATTTGTTGATAATACAAATGAGCAGTGCCAAGATCAAATACAGTGTGTGTTCATGAATATTGATCCTGTCTCGTGAGCTATGCATCTTCATTCTGGCCCAAAGTTCCTCAAGGTACATCAAATTGCCTTGTGTTTCCTTTATGAACCTTACAACAAGATTTGGTTCTTCTGATCTCTTTATTATTGACAGATTTTATCGTCAGGATATCTGCCCAGAAGTGAAAACTAAAAGAAATAACCCAAATGAGCTTTCATGTTGAAAATGTAGTGCTATATTAGTGGCATCACTTTAAAACAAGGAGCCAAACACGATCAAAATCCTGCTTTTCACATGTTTTGTCATGCAGCTCCAACAAATTAACTTTATTTTGGTTGGAAAAGTGCGGGGTATAAATTAATGAAATGAAATGAAAAAATATTGGTTCCAAAATGTATGGTCAGCTAATAATGCAGAGAAATAGCTCCATCTAGTGGAGGTTTGTGAAAATGAACTGGAGCAATTTACTGAAGCGAAGACACAATCCATAAAGAGAATGCGTCATAGGTACATAATTTTACTCAGGCTCCGGGGTAAAAGGGCATTTATATTTGCAGGAGTGATCCTTCCTTAAAAACTAAATCTAATTTTAGGACATTTCTCCAACCATCCTTGTGAATAAAATCTGATGCTAAATAGTAGCTTTCAATCAGGGTTTGGAGGCCTACAATGTAACAGAGGGTGTTTTTACACACACATTTCTCCTGCATGTTTGCTGTCACATCCTGAACTTTCCATGTGACTAAATCACTCACCCAGATCTTAAACCTTTGGCTCTTTGAACTTCTGCATGTTCTCACAGATTTAAGAAGTCCTTCATCTCTGTGGTTTTACAACAAATATGGATCCTGTAACATCTGGGTGTCTCCCAGAACTTGTGTGTGTAAAAAGTTCTCCTGGTAAACTGCTTTGCTCCAGGCAGCTGTGGTCACTTGGTTTCCATGGCAACCCCTCACATCTAAAGCTGCAGCTACTTTAGGCTGCCTCAGGGCAGTGTTTGTGTGAAGAATGCATCCAGGAACTTACTTGTGGACTTGTAAACCCAGAAGATTGAAAAAACAACACTTTAAGGTGTGTGTAAAAATTAGGGGTGGGACCCCGGGCCCATTACCGGTTACCGGATTTACCGGTTACCGGTTTCACGAAAACCGGATTCCCGGATTAAATCCGGTATACCGGTACCGGATTTAATCCATTGGTTTCAATGGGGCGCTGTGTCCCCATTGAAAGCAATGGAATAAATTCCTCCCCCTCCC